>JAHWFO010017072.1:320007-336387 GCA_023313115.1 Rhysida immarginata
GAACCAATCAGTGAGACAACCAGGCCATGACCACCCCCAAAACCTTTCACTCACTTGCCATTTCTTCAATCAGTTTTCCTTTTCCTGTTTATTTACCATTTATTCTTCAGTTTAATTTTTTACTTATTTATTTAATGTGCTATTTTTATTAAGTTATTTATTTCCTCAGTTAATCTAGACTATTTATTATTCATTATTTATCTTTTTTACTTTATTTCATTTTATTTGATTTATTTATTCATCTTATTTTTGTTTTATTTATTTATTTTCAGGTTTCTCAAGTTTTTTGGGTTTTATTAAGTTGTAATTTTGTCCTTTGGGATCACCCATGTATTAACATCAAAAATTCATTATTTTTCCCCCCCCCCCCCCCAATCACTAATGATGACCACCTCATCTGCAAGTCGACCCTCCCCCCACTTAAAAAAAGAAAAGAATTAAAAAGACATATGTATTCTAAAAATTTTATTTAAAAATTGAAAACAGTTACATTTCCTACCATTCTTCTTCAATCCACTTATCTATACTATTTATAATGGGAATATGTTGATTTCTTCCCACTGGAAATGTACACCCAAAAGATGTAATAGATTAAACTGAACAAAAAATTAGTCACCTGCTTTAATAGTGCATTGCACATCCTTTCGCTTTAAATACAGCTTTAATGCGCTTGGGCATTGATTGTACGAGTGTCTCTAAATAGTCCTTATCTATCTCCAAACATGCTGCATAATCCACAGGTCGGTGATGTTGTTCGGTTGGTGATTTGGTGATGCTTCCGCTTAACACTTTGCTCCAGGTGGTTCCACAAATTCTCAATTGTGTTCACATTTCATGATTGGAAAGCCAATCGAGGTGCTGCACAGTCTGATCATGCTCATCAAACCAGTCCTCCACAGATCTAAAGGTGTCTTCCCATAGCTCGCTTTTTGTGTGTGATTTTTCAAGCTCAAGCCATCCTAAACACCAAGCTGATATGCATTAGTTGTGTGAAGTTCAAGCTGCTTTTCACTTCAAGCGAATATCTAGGTCAGTTTCATTTTAAAGCAACTTGCTGCTTGGAAATGACCGAGGCACATGCACACCGATGCCTGCAATGGGTGTGTACAAGGGGCTGTTATTAAAGTGTGAATATGGGAGTGCGTAACTTGTAAGCTACTTGTTGGAATTCGATCAAACTTTAACGGTGTACAGAGTTTTATGTATTCTATTATTCTTCCAAAATTCATTATTTTAGGTGTTGCAGAACCAGAGTTATTAACTTGTTGATCTTGGTGGCAGCATTTATTTCTGTTCATATCTCAGTTAACGTTCAAATTCGGACCCACATTGTATTAAATGAGAATGTTCATTTTGGTCATCTGTCATTGCTTACAGTTATACCACTTTTTCAGAATCACCCTGCATATGAAAACTGCTAGGCTATAATGGTAGAGTTCGTGTATTGGGGTTATGTACAAAGAATTAAAAAGGTGAGACACAGGGGTAGGTTTACATAGTTTTAATAAGGTACGTACAAACCATTTTTGTAATCTGTATAGATGTAGTAAATTAGATTTGGTGGTTAACCCCAAAATTGAAGACCATAAGGAAAGCGAGGAGTGGATTAACAAGTTTATAATACATTAAGAGCTGTATTATACATTATAATCATTAATTATTTTTATTTTATATATTTATCATATATATTTACTCATTATTTTTCTTGTTTTATTTTATTAATTTGTTTAGTATTTTATTTTTTACTTAAAGTTATTTAATTAATTAATAGCTCTGTTTATTTAAATTTAGTTGGTTTTGTTTACTTTATTTTATTTATTTCATTTGTTGTAGTGTCAGCGAAAATAAAAATAAATATCACGTATTGCTAAATTGGAAATATGTTATCCTTTTACAAAATACGTTTAAGATTAATTATCAATAGCTTCTTAAACTTAAACTCCTTCTCGCTAACAATAAACATGTTTGTGCAGTAAGTGGCACCATGTTTTTTTTTTTGTTTTATTTTTGCATTCCCACCTGCGATTTCTCGCAAGCCACATTAGCTAAGGGATACCTTCAACAATAGCTTTGCTTTAAAAGCTCGCAAATTACAGCTGCATTTTTCTCGTGAGTAAAATTTCCTTTAAAGCTCAAGCATCACTTTAAAGCTCTAGCAAGCTATGGGAATGTAGCTTAATCCTGCGAACCCTGCAGTTATAATCTTGATATATGCCTCGTACGCCTCTCAGATGGCAGCACCGTTTTTCTAGTTTCAGCGCTCATAGCGGCGAATTTGTAAATTCTTGTGTGAGAGAGAGGCTGAATGCGCTAATAGCAAATAGTAAAATGGATTGCAATGTTGTTACGATGCGGCTTCTTGCCAATTTTTCATACACAATTCTTCAGAGAATCGATGATTAATATTTTTAATTTTATTCTTTGTAATACTGTATAATTTACAATTTTTATTGATTTATATTTTTTAAAAGTATAATCACTATGTTAAAAATCATTTTGAAAAGTTACATTTATATTATGACCATTTTCCTTGTTTACATTTAATATTATATTTATTCTTTTTTATTTTAATTTTATTTTATTGAATTTAAACGGGAAAACCATTTACATAAAATCATTGTATAGTATTAGGTAACATAAGAATAATATCTATATAAAAAATAAGTAATATCAGAATATAAGATTATAAAGACAATGTTTTCAACTTTGTTCTACTATTATGGAAAACATCAAAATTGGCAAGAAAAACATTGGCTTGACGTAGAAGCCTTTTAATGGGGGAGTTGTACATGAAGTTACTACTGTTGGAAGTGTTTTCAAGGTGGAAGAGAAAGGGGACCTCGTTCTATGAGTGGATACACGGATGGGAAGACACTCGAGCAGTTGAGGACAGTCTAGTTTCGAATGTATAATATCCTACGATTTTGAAGGGAGCCGAGATTGATCCATGTCCGAAGAACATCATATTTGGGGGGCGCTTGGGTATTGCCAAATTTCCGCCACAGAATATGGAGAAATCTGTTTTGGACAGACTCTATGACATTAATTTGCATACTATAGAATGGAGACCACGTTGGAGATGCAAAGTCTAAGATAGGTCGGACAAGAGCCGTGTACAAGGTCTTTAGGGATTTGGTAACACTGAAGAGCTTCGTTTGCCGATTGATGAAGCCCAATGTTTTGTAAGATCTCCTAACGATATTGTTAATAGTGGAATATAAACAATTGTTATTGTTTATATTCCACTATTTATAATTTTTATTCTTGTAAGCTGTTATTAGGTTGTCATAGCCTGTTGCTTGCAAAATTACAAATCAATAAATAAAAAAAATTCTTTAGTTTGGCATTTATGTTAAGGAGGAATCACACTATATCTCAACATTTGTAAAAACTATGAAACCATTAAAAAGAGAAGCTGAAACAGTTACAATAATTTATTAGTCTATTAGCCAATTAAAAAAAAATATAGTACGGTAAATAAGATACGTTGTGATAAATTCACACTGAATAATAATTTTAAATTTCTTTTCATACAACACACGACAAAAAACAAAAAAAAAACGCACTCTCATTCGTCGACAACATAAGATATGTTTGTTTGGATACTCTTCGTCTCACTTCTTAACCATGACCTTTCTGGTAAGGCCATGACCTTCTTACAACAGCATAGCTCACAGCACGGTGGAGATATGGCTATATCTCCATCGTGGCTCACAGAATCCCTGAAGCACCCAAACCCAAGGTTTGGGTGCATCCACTCAGGGAGGAAAAAAACTTCATGATCTGAGAATTACGATGCTTCTCAGAAACAACAATGGAAGCGGTGAATTACAAATTTTTGCTTCGAAGCATCGTAACTCTAGATCATGTTGTATGAAAAGAAATTTAAAATTATTATTCAGAAAGAAAACACGTGTTTCCACAGACTCGGGTCTGCTTTTCCTGTATAATGGGACTCTGAAGGTTTGCTAGCGCACAACAAACATGAACGATACTGTCAATACGAGGAAGCATCTCGATCGTCAGACACTGCATTAGAGAACGAGCGTATTTTTGTAGGTATTGCTACAGCCCATAACAGAGCAATTTTTATTACTCATACTGCAATAATAGCCTGGCAACTAACAAAATTCTAATTAATAAAATAAAACGTGGATTGACTATTGGATTATTGTGATGAGAACGAAATCGTCCTTCGCCCTATGCTGATAGTCTCAGCGTCTCACAGGACTATTGCTGGAAATTGCCGCTTAGAGGCGCAGAGTCGCAACGAAAGCTAAGGTGTACGAGGCCTATTAGACATCCTTAACGTCATCCACAAAAGGCAACAACTGTTCATCCAGAATGTCAAGCCTGGTGCTAATTTCCCTGTTCATTGTACTGAAAACCTGCCCACAGCATCACCACCTGCACAACTTGGCCACAATCGGGATGACATGTGCATCATAGAAGAAGCAATGAAGCCTAACGTTGAGTGTCATTCGAATAAAGACAAAAGCTTTGATTCATCCGACCAAATGATGCGTTTCCAGTCATCTACAGTCCAGTTTTGATATCACTTGCACCACTGTACACAAGCTTTCTTATAAGCTGGAGTGAGCATCGGACGCTTGCGAAGTAATTGGCCCCTGACGTCCATTTTATGCCGTTGCCTCCTTAAGTTCTTTCACAAACTTGTCTATGTAGACTATTATTGACCTCCTGCAGCAGTTCTTGCTTGGTTTGAAAGCGATTAGCCATGACCAGGCATGATATTTCTCTTTGGTTCATCAACATTCACTTCCAACCACATTTTCGACAGTTGCCATCCGATGTGCCTGTGGACCATTTCTTGAACTCATGCATAAATGCTTTGATACTCCGATATAATAGTAGTTTTGAAAGTGTCCAAATAATGTGCGGATATTCGAAAGTGATGATAGAATTGCCGTGCAGATAGTGAAACCCATAACTCATACCTGACAACTTTCAGAAAACAAAAAGAGTAAAATCCTTCACATTATAGTTAGGCCTATGCAAATTTATATAATCGTATAATTAGGCCTATGGCATGGTTCGTAATCACATTTTTCCACCATGTGACATGTTGAAGTCACATTTGCACACTTTACAGAAAGCAAATTTTTCACCCTTCCGTGATGAAGATATGAACAGAAATTGTTTTTAATAATTCTCTCTGAAAGTCTGAAATATTTTATTTTATCAACAATTTCACTCAAGGCTAAAACTTAAGTATTTCGCGTTCTTTATCGTGGCCTTCGAGATATTAGGCGTCCGCATGGGGCTTGAAATCACGTGTCTAGGCATTTTCAATTTTTGACCGCTAGTTGTTTATCTCTATGGCTGGTTTGG
This sequence comes from Rhysida immarginata, assembly GCA_023313115.1. Taxonomy (NCBI): domain Eukaryota; kingdom Metazoa; phylum Arthropoda; class Chilopoda; order Scolopendromorpha; family Scolopendridae; genus Rhysida; species Rhysida immarginata. The sequence continues at coordinate 325,360 of JAHWFO010017072.1, forward strand.
TGCTCTTCAGGGATAAAGAACTACATGACGCTCTCGCCCTGATCTACTTTATCCAACTTAAAATTTTACCATAGCCGGCTCGGTGACCGAGAGCGTTGAGGTGCAGGTCTTGTAACCAGCGAGTCGCGGGTTCGAATCCCACCGAGGGCATGGATGTGTTTGTCTATTTCACCATCACCCTTTCATCCCAAACAGCTAGTCTCCTGGATAAAAGGGGAGATGCAGGCTGAAAATCCATCCATCCAAATTTTATCTTGAATTCTCCATTGGATTTCCCCGATGACCCCCTCCAGCGTTAAAAAGTTGAACTTCTGACACGAAGGAAAACATTGAAATGATACATGATACAGAGGGATAATGTCTCGAAGGCCACACCCTTCATGATGGAAAAAATAGTCCTACTTTAAGAATTTAATTTCCTTAATATGTTCCATCGCCTACTCGTGTAGGAGAGGAGTTGAACATTTCACCAACTGGGAAAATATGGAAAAACATAAAATCCTTTATATAAAGCGTAAAAGCGTAAATTTTACGTGTAAAACGTAAAAGTTGGCAAGTATGCATAACTGGAAAGAGTTATAAACTACAGCGCTATGTCATTGACAAGTTAGTATACTCTTCCAAAAAATTAAAGAAATTTCATTATTTCATTTAGATTCTTTGGAATTTTTTTTCCAAAACTTTCCAGGCCTGAAAATGTTTTTTCAATTTTCTATGACTTTCCAGGTTTTCCATGACCCATATGAACATGACCAGAGGAGGAGGACCGACACGGATAGTTTTAGTTTGACCAGATTGTCTAATAGTTTTACCCGATTCCTATGGTGTTGATGATGATTGGAGAAAAGCGTGATTGAGGGTTGTAGTGTCTTTGAATGTGGCCCATCATTAATGAATTGGTTGACAATGAATATTCCTTATTCTATTTCTTTATTTTTTAAAGCTTTTTCCTGGTCTTAGCTTGGACCATCTTCAATGAAATCCAGCAAGTCAAACATTTGCCTCACAGGAATACTTTTTTTGCTTGGTTTGAGATATGCTAGATTAGCAACTATCGTACCACCAGAGTGCCTGAGTGTTTCTTGGAATCCTTGGAGGATGTCTGTTTAAAGGACTGTAATCCAGGGATAAGTTCCTGCATGGTCGTGTTTTATTCGGCACATTAAGTTGTAGAAGGGTTAGACTTTGCTGAGTGGTTAAAGGTAATTCTTGCTCTGGGACGGGGGTGGGATTTGTGGTAAACAATATAGAAAGCCAAAATTTGGTGATCACTTGCGAAAGTGTCCTGAATTACTGCACGTTAGATAGGGTCTGAGAAGCTTGTATAGAGCTGGTAAGTATGATGTCACTTCCTGGCCAGTTGCCTAGCGATTCCAAACATTAGGTTTAACAATGTGGTGCAATGCCATTGAAAAGCATTGAAAAGTTAAACCTAAGTTTGGAATCGCTAGGCAACGGGCCAGGAACTGACGCCACCACTTACAAACTCTATTGGTAATGCCAAAGTCTAATGTAGAAAATGACCAGTGGGGAGCTCCCGACATAAGCGTTGGGGCAGAGGGGAAATGGAGTTTGTAATCAAGCTGCTCTATAATTTTTTAAGAGTATCTGCTGTTTTGGCTATAATTCATGCAACCCCATGTTGCGGATTTGCTATTAAAATCATTAATGGCCAAGAATTGACTACATCAACAAAGCTAACAAAATAACTCTCCCACCCTGTCTTTGACAATAAACTTGATAAAAACTTCTCTTAACTCAATGCTAAACCAATCCTTTTCCCCTGAGCATTTTTATTTACTTCCTAACATCCACAAACCAGGCTATCCCAACCTCCTATGATCTCCTGCAGAAATACCCACCATGATCTCAAAAAGTTTTTTGATCTATCCATGTCCATCTCTTTATACAAAATTATCTCATGACAATAGGACTGAAGCTGTCTGCAATGGTTTCAGCATTAACAAACCCTTTTCTTCTCCATCGCATCATTATTACCTCCCCTATTACCTTACCTTCAATAGTGCTCTCTTGTAATGAGAGCACTGTATCCAGTTCTAACTGCCATGTTTCCAAAATGATACTTTCCACTTCAATCTTGACACCTTTGGCCTGGTTCTAGTAACAGTGTGTCCCAAGAGTCCAATCTCATATGGATTATTGAAATGTTGCAGATTGAGAATACACAGACACAGTATAAATATAATATATTGCGATATTGTATCCTTTGTTTCAGGTAGGAAAAGCATTACAGCAACTTTAAGTTCAAATTGATGCCCCTCTTGAACCTTGCAAGTATTGATATGAGCATGAAAAGCCATAGGGTTGCCAATGCTGGGTTTGTTTTTTTTTAATCATTTACATGGGTTTCCAACTTTAAATCTGTTTTTGTTTTTTCCCCATTGAGAATTCATATAATTCATTGTTTTATTTTTGGAATTTTATCAGCCTAATCTTGGGTTTTGGCAAAATTCCATTGGCACTCCTCTGATTGTACATTGCATAACATCGTAGGTGTTTGCTAGCGTGGCATACAGCATCAATTTTTTTTTCAAGATCTGCAATGTAACGTGGACTTCTGTTATACACAATAGACTTAATATGCCTCCATGGAAAATACAACAACATTCCATATTGTCTTTTGAGATACCCTATATTGACAACACCATATGCTATGCTACCTCCATTTATCATTCCATCAAATTTTCTAACTATTATTCCACCACTTGTGTTTCTTCTTGGATGTCTCCATTTCCATCACTGATAACAGGCTATTAATCTCTACAGAAAACTCACTGACCACTATCAGTGCTTCAAAAGTTGTCATCAATGCCACAGAGGGACAATATCACTCTGGGTCAGGCACCTGGATTGATAAAATCTGCATTAATCAATCTAACAAAAACTTCCACCATTAATACACTGATCAATTCTTGTAAGAAATAGGTAATCTTTATTCCGTCATTTTTTACACTATTTACAAAAATCACAATTTCAATATTGGTAACAATCCTAAACCCTATCCCCTTACCCCAATACTCACCTTAGTTCTCCTGCATCACCTGGCCATTAACAACATTAAAAATAAAAAACCTTAAGAAACACAAGCATACCACTAATAATTCCATTTTCCTGATACACAAGAGTCTCCTTTAATTTACTTACTATTTCAAGATGATCTTGTCCATATTAAAACTTTATGATTCTAGTGGCAGTTTTCCTTGTAATGAAGAGCAGTGTGGCCTCTACTATTTCTTTCTCTGCACCACCTGCATCACTAATAATGCTTCCTCTTAAATATTTAAGAGCAATCAACACTTCACCTGCAGCTTGCACAACTTATTCTACCTTATTCATTGTACGAGAGTCATTTTTAAAGTAAGAACCATTTTGTAATAAAGTAACAGAAACTTTATTTATGAACGTAAATTTTATTAGAAACTAAAATAAGAACATTTTTTTACTTTTCTACATAGTCACCATTAATATCTAAACATTTGTTAAGTCGCAGCACCAGCTTTTGGAGCCGGCCAAGCGGCCGAGAGGGCTAGGGCGTAGACTTTCTAGTTAGCTTGGCCGTGGGTTCGAATCCCGCCATGGGCATGGATGTTTGTGTTTGTCCCGGACTGCGTACAGATATAACTTGTGTAAAAGGCGCAAAATGACTTAGTAGCCGACGCCGAAATTTCTAGAACCCCCCCCCCCCACTTTTGGATCCCCTCATCAAAGAACTCTACCGCCCGACCGTTTAACCAGTTAGTAACAGTTTCTTTAAACATGTCATCACTTTCACCAAGAAATTCCTTAAGTTTTGGAAAAAGATGAACGTCTGATGGTGCTAAGTCAGGGCTGTATGGTGGATGGTCCAGTAATTCCCAATGGCTCGATGGTTTTGAATGGCTCGCCTAAGCTTTAATAAGGTTTCACAATACCTCTCAGCATTTATCGTAGTTCCTCTTGGCAGAAAGTCTATCAGAAGAATGCCTTTCCGGTCTCATAAACTGTGGCCATGATTTTCCGCGTTGATCTTTCTTACTTGACTTTTCGTGGTTTCGTTGGGGAATGAGAATGATACATTGACGTTTAGTCTCTGGAGTTAGTACGCAATCCACGTTTCATCACCAGTCACAACGGGACTCAAGAACACGTCACCACCCTTCTCAAAGCGCTCCAAAAATGACAAAGAATGTGCCGAACGATTTGTTTTGAGTTCTTCTGTCAACATCTTTGGCACTCATCTTGCACACATTTATTTGTAGTGAAGTTTGTCAGTAACAATTTGATTAACTACTGATCTTGAAACTTGTGAGAATTTTTGATGAAGCTCGTCAATAGTGAAGCGCCTGTTTTGACAAATTTCCTCATCAACTTTTTGTGTTGAGTCTTCATGCATGACAGTAGGCTGCCCAGATAGTTCTTTATCATGAACATTTGTCCTTCCTTCATTAAAAAGCCTACACCATTTACGACATTTCCATCATTCGTTACACCTTCACCATAAACTTCAACAAGCTGCCGGTGAATTTTACCAGGACGAACTTTCTTTTTGCTTTTAAAAACAGAATAACCAAGCGCACTTCACAATTGGCGGGATTAGTTATTGACAAGGCAACAAACAAAGCAGTATGACTACACAACCAACACTGGCAGAGACATGAATGGCGGCGTAGTGGGGGACTGGCCAATGGTGGCTAGCCTTGAAAAGACGTCACATAACAGCCTGTGCGATGCGCAATCAGGTTCTTACTTTAAAAACGACCCTCGTAAAATTTCAAACAAACGATACCTACAAGGGAACCATTCGAATCTGTATCTCAGTTTCAAACCAGATTGAAATATTTTATCCACCGGGAAAAACCGTTGATGCTTGCAAACAAGAAATCACGCAATTTTGTTTCTTTCAAAATAAACCGCGAAAAAAAAAAAAAGAAAGGAGCTTTGTTTGCCCACAGAAAGCTATATGAGGACCCTATTGTTAGGTCCATAGGTGACGCAGTGTGCGCATTAATACACCTGTTGGTGCTTGATGGAATTTCTTTCCTCCACCACTCAACAACGCAAACGCATACATTTCTTCACTGAAAGCAATGGAACTACTACGAAGGAGCAGGAGACAACAACTGAATGGACCCTGAAGTTTCTAAACGAACATTAATTTTTAAAAAATAGATTATTAAAATTAGCTAATTGCCATCCAGTAAAAAGTAATTAATTAATAATCATTTCCTTAATTTATTATTGGTTTTTTAAAATTAATTTTAAAATAACTTTTGCAAGGGAGTGCTGTAGCATTTTGCTTTGGTAATCTTCGTAAATTTTCTGAAGCTGACGTCGTATTTCTGAGTGAAGTGAAATACAGGCGGCAGGACTGCTGATTCTACTGTCGATCTAATAGGGTCAGAACAAGAAACTCAATAGGGTAGCCGAGAATACAAATATGGATATAATGCATTGGTGTATGTATCATGGTGCTTAATAATTTCAAATAATATATATATATATATTCGTGGATGCTTACCTCTTCTTATAAATTATTTCGAGACGAATAATTGAATAGCAAAATTAAAGTTTTGTGTTTAATATCATGGATATAAATGAAGTCACTTCCGAACACAAACTATTTCTCCCTCTCTCCATGCTTGTTTTTGTTTCCCCGCTGCTCAAAATGCATGCTTGCATGCAAACAAAAATTCGGTTTTATTTTGTGGCGCATTTAAAAAAAATAAATAAAAATAATGTGATTTCTCATTTGCTAAGAGAATAAAATATTTCATTTTCGTTTGAAACGCAGATACAGGTTCAGATGGTTCCTTTTGTTATAAAACTGGTAATAATAATTACCAGATTCACTAAGCACTAATTTGACATCAACAATGCTGACACCTTTCACCAAGCATTCTGTCACTCATGCCCGTGACTATTAAATCCTCTCTGATCAATCAGTGTACTGTTGATAACAAATTCCATAACAAATAAAAAAAGAAAGCAATTTTAATCTTTCCTTATTTGGCAATATAACAACCATTCCTCTAATAGCATCTTAAGTAATGTTGCTATTTCTTCTGCATCCTTCACTTATATCAACATTTCTTATTCTGTCCTTTCTTTCTTATTAATCTTTGATTGTTTACGTGTTTACCTATTATATTTTCAGTATATATTTTTATTTATTTATTTATTTATTTTTTTACGCAGTATAATTGGCTTAATACGAAATTATTTCCTGCCCCTTCATATGTATTTTCAGTATAAAACTCTTCGTATTAAGTGGATTATAGCCTTCGAGCATGAAAGTAGATAGAGGCGGCACCTTATTCATGGCAAGGGGAAGCCAGTGGCACCAAAATCAATCACCTTGTGGATCAGCTGTGATAGGGCAAAACATTCCCTTGTTGGAATAGGATTGACTTGTGATTACATATTATTTTAGCTTTATTCGATTATGTTACTGATCCCACTCATTTTTAAATGCAGTTTGCCTATTATTTAATGATAATTAATGATACTTTACAACATTATTTCTTATTAACCGTGATTATTACGTTATTTTATATTTAAAAATGAGAATGTACGATATTCTGGGGTTTATGATCGGTTCAGAGCAAAATTTTTTTGTAATTTTTTTTTAATAATTTGGCCTATTTTTATGTAAATAAATATTTTAATTTAATTCACAAATTTTATACAAATAAAAAAATTAATAAAAAAAATGATACAAAATATAATCCTCTATCCAAAAGTACAAAATGTTCAACAAAAATTCTAATAAAAATATTGAAATAAAAAAAAAGAAAAAAAACAAGAAAAAATTGCTTAATCTCAAAAAATAAAATAATATAAAAAAGTAATATTTTTTTTAAATTTCGAAAAAAAATGTTATAATGATATTAATAAGAACTCATTTAAAATTAAATTTTCACTATTAACCCATTTAATACATGTTAAAATTTAACATATACATTCTGTAAATAATTATTTTAGTTGAATGTAATGGAAATTAGATGTATATTCTCTTGTATATTTAGTATAAATACCATGAAATAATATTAAGTATATAAATAAATTGTTCAAAAACGATTCTAAAGACCATAATTGGATTGACTATTTGAACTATTTATTTGCTTTATTAATATTATTTCATGGAATTTACATCTAATTCTGTAAATAAGTTAATACATGTTAAGGACTTTTTATTTTTTTCTCATATTTTTGCGTGCAACAAATAAGCTGAACAAGAGTATACCATTTCGTTTCTGCCTCTATTTTTATGCTCGAAGATCTATTATGCCATGCGAAATAAACCCTACCCCTTCTATTTCTATGCTAGAAGGAACAACCTTCTTATCACATCACACCTAAGGCTTGGCCAATTAGTGTGTAGGGGTATCAAGATGCCTAAGTCATGCGACCTAACTCTGGTGCCATAGAACAAGAGGCTATGCCACCTCTATCTATTTTCATGCTCGAAGATTATAACGTAGTTTATTTTTCTGTTACTATACTTTTATCATTTTTATTAACTCTTGTATTACATAATTAAGTTTCATGGTCATTCCTGATAAAATGAAATTATCCACTATTCGAGGCCTAATGATAGGCTTAGGTCTTTAAAGCTTTAAATCTGCTTAGGCCTAATGGCAGTATCTGTTTATTTTATTTGATTCATTTAATCTTCTTATTTTTCTATTTATTTATGTTATTATCAGTGTTCCTTAAATGTTTGGGTTTGATTCAGTTGTAATTTATTTCTTTTTTTTTTTTTTAATATTGCTAAATGTATTACCACTGGTCTCTTAAGTTTGTTGTCTCTCCAGTCTATTTTTTTTTTTTATTCTCCTTAGTCTGTCCAGTCTTTGTATTTATTTTTCATTTTTGTTAATTACATTAATTGTATTTGGTTTATTTTATTTTATTTAATTTTATTTATCCATTATTGTCTACAGTTATCAGTCAATTATTTTTTTTATTAGTTTTATTCAGTTATTTTTATTCACTATTTCCAATTTGAATTACTTGTGGCCTTTTTGTCTTTCTTCCCTTTTTTAGCAAACCTATCTTAATTCTTCTTTTTTGTCCATGGCCTTCCTGTGGCTCTTCCTTAACCGTCACCTCTTATGGCCTTGTCTTGTATTTTAAACCAATTTTGACTCCTCTCACAGAGTCTGTTTCTATGAAAAAAGGCCAGCCTGTGCCCAAATCATCAATTGTGGTTCAGAGCTGTTTCACTCTGCTTCCACTTGTATTGTCCAGGGTAACTTTGCCTCTTCTTGTGTCCGTGGGTTTTTTTTTTCTTTTTATAAATATTTTTAATTTTTTTTTTTAATCTTTTTTACTACTACCGTGGAACCCTGTTAATCCGATCTAACTGGGACCATGACCTGTTTAGATGATCAAAAGTTTGGATTATGCATTTGTAACTAAATGAAAATCATACAACTTTTACTTAAACTTCAATTCTGTAACTTTTTTGGGCATGTGAATCTAATTTCTTTATTCATATCATTTTACTGAAATGAGGGGTTCTAGTTTTGAGATAAACTATTGCTTTTACAGGGTGTGCAGCGATTTCCATGAACAAAATTTCCATACATTTCCTATACTGTCCATAAAATTTCCCATACATTCGAAGTAACTAAATATGAGAAAAAGGCAAAGGGGAGGGGAAACTTAGGGACAAATAAATTGAATTAGAGCCCCCCCCCCCCAGATTTCTGCCAAAGTTTTGCCATTGTTTCTTCCTTTAAAATTTTCTTTTCTTTTCAGAATCCCTTTGACTCTTCCTTTAGCCTTCTCTTTGTACAAAGAATGAGAACTTCTGACTAAATGTATCATATGCTTAGCAATAATCACTTTTTTAATCCCTCCAGCAAATTTCACATCAATATAAGTAACTAGTTGATATGTTAAAGATCTCTAGTTTTGATTTTCAACCAAACATTCTTTGTACACAAACATTTCCATGAAACATGATGAAAAGCATCTGAACAAACTCTAAGTTACATAAGTTTATCAGTGAGAAGGCTATTGCAGAAGCAATCAATCCTTTTTTTCTTGAAAATGAAGTTTCACATCATTCTGACAAGCACAGCTCAAGCATACTCCTCTAATTTACATTCAACTAATGGCGAATTCGTCTGGCTGCTCTGGCGTGCTCCAGAAGCGCTCCGGAGCTCTAATAATTGTTCCGCTGGTTGCTCTTGCTCTCGCAGAGCGGCTCCCACAGCGTTTGGCTGGTATTGCTCCTTGCGCCAAGGAGCACTCCTTCGCGCTCTTCCAAAATCGGTGGAGCAGTGTTGCTCTCTGCTCGTCTGCTTGCGTCGCCTGGAAAATCAAAATGGCTACCTCAGAGACTGAAATAGATGAAATTCTTTTACAATTACTGGATAGTTCTTCATCTGACAGTTCTTCCGATGAAGAAGACGAAGTTTTGGCTTTATTAATGGCAAAAGATTCGGAACGGCCGAAAAAATTCCAAAAATTGAGAATTTTGTTAATTTTGCCGCTACATATACGGATGAAGATCTTTGTGTTATAATTAGACCTCGTACTGTATGCATTATTATGAATATTCCACATAATAAACAGATGAATATCCTTGGAATAAGAGCTATAAAAATGCAAATATACTTTCCCTATCCAAATATACAGTATATATCCTTTTTTCAACATTTCATTTTATCCAAGATTTATTACACTCCGTGAATAAAAACAATTTTTCAACTGATTTGTACAACACATTAATGGTAATTTAATAATTATAATAAATAATTATATGGATATTTTTCTTTTATAAATTAATAGAAAACATAAAATAAATTTAACTTAAATTACATATATATTGAAGTATTTCTCCTGAATTTCTTCAACTCCATCAGGACCTTAAGCTTAACCATCTCATATAATATTGGCCTTATGTTTTTTATTTAATTTAAATTAATTTTATTTTACCTTTTCTATTAATCTATAAAGGAAAAATATCCACATTACTATTTATTACAATATACTCTTTTTATTTAAACTATTTAATTTAATAATTAATTTATATTGCTGTCTTGAATAAAAATAGTGTTGCTAGCAGAGTGCATTGCCTCTAGACGAGTTTGGAGCACTGATAAAACAATGTTCGTCTGCTCCAAGCTTTGTTGCTGCTCTCGGCCAGTTTGATCACGTGACTCGAGCAATCCCTTTGCACTCTAGGAGCAGTCAGCCGAATTCGCCATAAATTGCTTTCCATCCAGGCATTTAGTTGCTATCAACTAGAAATTCAAGGGTTGAGAGAGACAGCCATAGCTAGGACCAGTTTTAGGCAAGGGCCAAAGTGGCCAAGACCTGGATGGAATTTTGAGGAGATGGGTGAGATTTCATTTGGCCCTGGAGGGCAAAACTTTTAGCTGATGGGCGAGATTTCTTTGGGCCCATGAGCGCAAAAAATGGAAATCCAGCCCTGACTATCGGAGATATCGAAACTAAATGCCTCAACCAGCGGTATTCCATGTTGTCTAAGTTTGACACCCAATAATTCAGTGATGTACCTCGAGCTCCATGCTTTATCAAGGATTTTCAGTGATGTCAAAAATCAACATGGAACACATTGTAAAAAAAAAAAAAAAACGAGACCATTGCCAACATTACAAACTCTAAAATTGAAATAACCAAAAAAGAAAACCAAGTGAATGTATGGGAAAACAACCATTGGGAAACTGAATAAAATCGACTTGATTTTTCCACCTCCCACGAAAATTCCCGGATTTTTTTTCTTATTTCCTGTATAATTCCCACATTTTCCCCCAACACTAACGAATTCCCGTACTTCCCGAATCGCTGAACACCCCATTTTACTATCTCATCTTTTAAGATGTCTAATCTTTGCATTATCCTGACCAAAAATCGATAATCACACAGACACTCACTATACTAACAAACACTCAACTGTATATATGATTTTAAACTAATTATGCTAGCTTTAGAAAAATTCATTCCATTATAGCAAAAGATCCAAAAAAGTACAGAATGTTCATGAGAGCATAG
>JAHWFO010017072.1:355462-434711 GCA_023313115.1 Rhysida immarginata
GAGATTCGACTTTTAGAGCCCAAAAACCCAGTAAAAAATGCTATCCCTACTTTTGACTTGTCGCGAGAAAAAATATGCAAAAATATACATAAAAACCTCTTTATATATTACATTTTTTAACATCCATAATCTGGAACTTTACAATTAAAAACCTTCATTGTACATTGTATATATACCGTAATTTTCGGCAGTAACGCTGTGGCAGCAAAAATTTAACATAAATGTAAAATCTCCAACAGTAGCGCCACGGCAGCCGATACGCCGCACCCCCCTCCCACCACCACACACACAATCGGTAATCTAAAAACTGTTTTCGTATATGCTTCAATAAAAGCAATACGCATTTAATTGAGAAAAAATTTTTAATTTCTTACATATAATATATTTCTGCATACATTTCCTCCAGCGCTGAATACATTTTTCGTCGAGTCCTGCTTGCACGATTGCTCTTAGGCCTTTTCAATCTTGGCTGTTAGTTTAAACTTTAAAAGCTGCTTTCTCCCCCTCCGATGGAGGGGAAGATATACTCCACCGTGCTCTTGCTTATTATAATAATAATAATAATAATAATAATAATAATAATATATAATAAAATACTGGTGTTTCTAATACCTCTCAAGCGCTCTCGTGACCGTTCAGCCCTGCGTGCTCGTGAAACTTTTTGATAGTCAGCCCCGAGCATCGAGATAAAAAGTCCGATCAGTGAATAAGAGTAAGAGCGTACCTTCATCTGATCTTGATAAGAGTTAACTGCCACAGAAACTCGTTATGCTTTTAAAGTCTCTGTTTTAAGCGTAATTATTTATTATTTATTTTCCTATATTATTATCTGGTGGGGATTTATTAGATTTCAATGCAAAAACGAGCGTTAAAACGCAAAAATCTTTGTACGAGAAAAACGAAACTTTAAAGAAAATTCGAAACCTAAGAGAAAAATATTTAAAAAAATAAAAAAATATAAAACAATCTTCGCTTTTATCTTCAGCTCCTTCGTCCCTACCGTCTATCCAGCTATAAGAAATTTTAATTAAAAAGCACAAAAGAAATACGCCAACAGGCAACTTGTTCTCCATAAAGACAAATTTCGTTTCCCGTTTTCACTATATCCTTGAGTGTGTGTGCGCCAATCATAAGCTGGCTGCGGGAGTTGGCCATTGTGTAGCGGGAGCGTAGCGAGTGCGCGTAGCCGTCACCTAAAAGGGAAGGTTTATCCTAAAAAAACATGTATCCTGACGTGTTTTGTGCCTTCAGATTCATTATAAAACTATAAACGCATTCGGAACATACTTCGAGATGGAATATGCTTTCACTGAGGGCCATTATTGCAAAGCGAAAGTGAACAGGCGCGCTTGAACGCGATCAGATTTGAAAGTTGATAATGTTTAGTGAACGATGAGAACGATAAGGGCGAGAAGTTTTTAGATGCAGTGCTCTCGTTGACCGATGAACATGGGCGGACTGGCAGTCTAAATCGTACCGGGCAAAATCGGCCCTCAATCACGAGAAAGTAATCCGTCCGGCCCATTGGGATTTTTCCCGGTGATTCAATCCGCCGCTGTCGATGAACGCTAACACTCAATCGCTATCGGAGTGAATTTTTAATTAATAGATGTGAATTCATCGATAAATTCATCAATAAATATGAGTTAAGGAATACATTGTCACTACTCATTTTATATTGTTGAGAGAACGATATGAAGTAGGCCTAAAATCGTGGGTAGAATTTTTTTTTTTTTTTTTTAAATTCTTGTAAAATCTCCGACAGTAACGCCGCATACGCCAAAATTTTCACTTTTATTAACAGAAACGCCGCGGTGCTACTGCCGAAAATTACGGTAGTTGAGGTGTATATATATAGTTGAGGATCGCGAATCCAGAATGCTTGGAACCAGAAAGCTCCTGGATTCGTGGTTTTCCAGATATATTTATCGAGTGTTTGTATATTTATTTAAATAGTTTAAAATAAAAGTTTTCACAATTATACAATTAAAGTAATTATTATCATCCAAATTTGTGGTTTCCGAATTCGCAGTTCTCAACTGTAATGTATAATTAAAGTACCGTGATGTATATTATACGTTAAATTAGTGTGACCCCTCCCCTCCCATCAGTCGTTGCAGGGCTATTTATCCTCTTTTATAATGCAGTTCCACAAATTTAGGTGCTGTTGTAGGCCAAAAGTTTTCACATTACAGCATATTTGCTTAGCTCTAGTATAGATAAATTAAAAGAAAATACTGAAATGTATAATGAAAGATAAATTTACTTACCTCATTCATATGAACTTCACCCAAGGTAGGCCAATCTGTAAAATTGCTCAAATCACTACCCTGTTTAAAAAATAAGAACATGAATAATTAAATAAAAAAGATTCCTAAGTTTACAACTTCAGATTTTGCAGAAAAATGCCCAAAAATTACCGTATTTACTCGATTCTAAGGTGCACTTTTTTAGGTCATTTTGCTGATATTGTTTAATAAAAATATGTACATATTGCATTAACACATGTTGATTTTGATTTTGGGTGCACCTAAGAATTCGAGGAATAATTTTTTTTCTTCAAAAATGGTCTCAAAAATCAGCATGCGCCTTACATTCGAGTAAATACGGTAATATAAATGGCTCAAAACTAGGGGCTGGATTTTTATGCACTAAAAAACAACAAAAAATGCATGCAAATATGCTTTAAAAATAATGGAAATATGCACTTAAATATGCATTAAAACAATGGTTGTTTAGAATAATGGAAGTATTTTTTTTTTTTTTAATTAATTTAGATCAAGAAAGTGACTATTCAAAGATTTTGCTGCACAATTTGCTATTATCTTATCTTATAAGAACGGGTAGGTTAATCAATGGTGAGAAACCAGAGATTAACCTAGGCACTTATTCAACGAAGGAATTTTGCCCCAAGACCCAAAAACCTAAAGAACCTATGAGTCAGACTACCCACTGGATCTTGGTGAATGTCCCCAAGGAAAGTAGAACTTAACATGAGGCGATGAATATGTGCCAGAGCGACACATTCAACAAGAATATGATTGGCCATTTCGTCCACCAAATTACACTTTAAACATAGTGGTTTCTCCCGAAGGATCCCCATTCTATATAAATGTTTTCTTAGCAAATCATGACCTTAAGAAAGCCCATAATAACCCATAGTTTATTCCTACTAAGCCGCAGAATACTAGTTGTTAGACTCTGAGTAGGTCTCTTAATCATGAGTCTAGCATGTCTTTGATCAGTGGTCTGTTTGGAAATACCGCAAAAAGGTTCAGGACCATAGGGTGCTGACTGGGCACCTTTTTTTGCTAAGGTAACAATTTGCTATTAAAAACATGCTAAACTTTCTGGAGTAAAATTTTGTCTGCTTGTGGAAAATACATTTTGGATACTGAGAAAGTTTGTTCCACATAGCACGAGGTAATGGCACATACTTAAAGGACGCAATGATTTCAGAGGAAGGCAATTCAGAGTCTTCGGGAAATGGTTTTCCTATAAAATGCGCGAGAAAATCTTAACTTTCTGAAATTCCCCAAAAATTCTTGAATTCCAATAGAGTCTCAGAAACAGTTTTGTTCTTACATAACAAACAATTGGGCCAGATTGTTAAAAAAAAAACGAGACTGCTAATAAGAAATGGATAAGCATATGGATTTCTATGCTCTAATTAAGAGAATATGCACAAAAAAGGTCAAAATATGCAATTTTATGCATTATAGAAATGATGTTTTTAAACCTTGAAACATACTACATGCCCAAAATGATTATTCAAATTTCATGAAGTTGCATACATGCAAAAAAATATGCATTTGCATAGAAATCCAGCCCATAAAAATTTAAACTACATAAAATATCAACAAAATGATTAAGGGATCATACATAAATTACAAAATGCAAAACTGGCTCATTTTTAACTCACCCTCCCAGGATAATTACACAATATTGCACTCCACTCCCTCTCATCCCCATTCGACATCATCATAATTTTCAAGTTATTTTATTAAAATAAAAAAAAAAAGTTACAGAAGGTAATTAAACCTTTGAACAGTTGTTGAAGAAACATCTAAGAGTATCAATTAGAAAATTAATTGTACAGATAAGCCAAGATTAAATTTTCCAATAATTTCACTTTCTGCATTATTGATAACACTTCCTCTGCTTTTTCTTGCTGTTATCCATCTGCAGTTGTTTGATTTTTTTTTTTTAATATTTGTACACAAGCTCAAGCTAATGACTAAGGAAAACTACTGCAAACATTGCTATAACAGAAACCGCATTCTCAGAATCACAACTGACGTTTAATGAAACTAATGCATACCACAATTGCATTCACGCATTACCGTAAATTTTTTCTGTATCATCTCTGCTTAGCAAATAACTGTTCTATCTTGTCTCTATAACTTATTTATTCAGGAAACTGCACAGGGAAGTGTCACGAAAGTTCATGAAAACCCAGGGGCTACAATGGCTGTGGCACAGATCTTTTTGCCATACAAGTTTCTTCATAAATAATAAGAAAAACAAATAATACTTTAATTATTAAGAAGTAGTACAGTTAAAAATTCAAAGCAAAGAATAATTGACTGAAAACGGGCATAAAAGGGATGTATCAATAGCACTCTGAGGCATCCTACGATATTTCTCAAAAATGGAAACTGACTTTGAAATGAACAGTACTTTAGCTTAGGAATGGCTCTATCAGAAGCTTTTCTCCTAGGCTTTTCTCTTTGTCGTCAATGATATCATTATTCTTTTTTTGGAAGAAATCCAGTAATTACTTCATGTGTTTAATAACCCTCATCCAAGCAGCTATGTTCATATGGCTGCTGTCAATATTAGGAAGCCGATTGGACGTGCCTCTGGCTATCTCAAGAAGTTTAAAAGTTGATTAATGAGTCACATGTAAAATGTTAACATGATTTCGGGGTGAAATTACCATAATAGGGTTAATGTCACAGATGGTGGCTTTGTAGCTATGGATATCTAAACCTTATGGTATCAGTTTTTTTTCCCAAACGAAATTGCAAATAAACCATTATGCTTTGTTTCTTAACTTCTTTTCCTTTATTGTTTATCAAAAAGAAGGGTGAATTCAACTCTTAATCAAGTTTTAGGTATTTTTTCACTAAAAAATACTGCAATCTAATAAAATAGCGACAGAGGCTCCACAACTCTCAACAAGACAATGACATACAAAACCATGTGTAAGCTATCTTGAACTAACATATTTAACCCGGCGTCACTCGCGCCAAATTTTATAACAGCACTACCCGTGCTGCGGTGTTTACACCGCACTTTTTAAAAGTGATTTTATTTGATAAAAAAAAGAACTTAGTGAGATAAAATAACATAAAATGTTATTTATTATACTTTTATAAATTTCTTTATGCCAAAATTCTTCATTCATCATCATAAATCATCATTACTAATCACATCATCACGGAGAATGCATCACTCGCGCCAAATTTTATAACAGCACTACCCGCGCTGCGGTGTTTACACCGCACTTTTTAAAAGAATTTTATTTGATAAAAAAAGAACTTAGTGCAATTTGATTTGATAACTCAAGATATTGCAATTTATGACCACTTATACAAATTAGAAGAAAATAATAAAATTAAGTGATTTTAAAGTGATTTTCAAGAAATCATGTTTATGTCAAAAATTTACTTACATGACTACTCGCGCAGCGGTGTTTGCACCGCAAAGTGAAACCAAGCGTGGAAAACATAGCTTTAATCTTCACTTTCGATAAAATGAATGAGATCAACACCGGCGCTATCTGTTGCCAATAAGTTGTACTTGAAATACATGGAAGTCATCACAAGGTAGCGCCTCTGTATGATGAGCTATATCAAAAAAATCAAAAAGTGCGGTGTAAACACCGCTCGCACGAGTGACGCCGGGTTAATTGGACATAACACCCCCCCCCCCTCCAAGATCATGGATGAAAAGAAATCTTCCTACAATACCAGCCAATGATGAAAAACACAAAAAATAAGAATGACTAGCTTACATGGTCTCCATATTGAGAAGCCCTTTTTGGTAAGCATTGTGCAATGCATGAAGAGAGCATGTTTCCAATGTCTAATAATCTAGGTGTCTAAAGAGTCTGACAATGCATTAGTGTCCATAGTGTTCCAAATTAAATTCACAAAAGAAGCATCACTTCCAAGCATGAGGATCTTTGAAACAATGAGGTTATTACAGTAGAAACCAGGTTTTAAGTTTCCCGCTTCGTACATAATTTTTTGTAGAGTGCCTTCCTCAAATGAAACTAGAAATACACTAAAGATTGTTACAATTTTTTTCCTGTCAAACAAAAACTCAACAATTACCGTAATTCAGGGTTCATTTTAGGTGGGGTTTACAGGGCGCAGCGCCCCGTTTGCTCTTTTGATGACAAATTTCCACCCCGCTGCCCTTTGATCCTGATCGCGCGCCCCGACAGCCGAAAATGCCTCGCAAAGAAAAATCTAAAAATCTTGTAAAGTGTTAAGAGACTTCAAAAAGAACTATTCATTTTTTGTAGAAAAAAAAATCTTTCTTGAAAACATTAAGTACCCTTTTTTGAAAATTAAGTGCCTTTTTAGCCCTTAGCACCCTGCCCTTTTTTAAGTCTAGAATGAATCCTGCCGTATATACTCAGGAATGAGACACGAAATTTATTTCCAAAAATGGGCTCAAAAATTGAATTCATCTTATCTATGAGGTAATAAAAATTTAAAGAACAAAATGACTGCCACGAAGAATAAGCAGTGGAGTAAACGTCTAGGGTCATTGTTCTAAAGAGTTGGCTTGTTATTATGATCATTTTAGGTTAAACACATTTACAATTTTATTTTGTTTTCAATGCATAAATTTACGGTAATTTTGTCAACATTTTTTTTCTGTCTTGTTTTTTTTTGTAAATCTCGTGTGTAAGATGGTGTTTTCAATTCCCTGACTGTGAAGTTATAAGCAGGTTTGAGTGCATGAAAAAAATCCAAATTTTTTAACTTTTAACTAGTAAATTGATTCTTTAGAAAAATACGAAATATTGATATAAATATATTCTTTACTCCAAACATCCTCATATTCCCAAGACTTAATTACATATATATACATGGAATTATTTAAATTTAAACCAAAATGGTCTTACAACACATTATTAAGAGAGAAATATTTTAGTTGATCACAACAACTATACTGCCATCCTAAGCAAGAAGTCATTATCTCCAATATTTGTCATTTTCGCTTACGTCTTCCTATATATTATCAGTGCATTCCTTATATTACGGTAAAAATTTGTAGGAACATCTATTTAACATGGATAAACTATAAAAATCACAGTCACTCTAGTAGTGATTTAATACTGTATGCTAAAATGCGTTATTTCCAAACTAATAATTGTAGAGGTACTGGCATCTAGCTTAGGATGGTAGTATACTAATTCACATAATCTTATTTTATTTTTATGTTTATTAAATATGCATAACTGCCAATAACATTTAGCAACCAAATCTAATAGGTAAGCAGAGGATAAGAAAAAAAAAAATAACACTGTTACTATGTAAGCTTATCTTATATATCAATTTCTTTCTTTTACCTTAGAACTCTGTTTTTTCTTCTCTTTCATTGAATTGTTGACTGGGACTTTTACTTCTTGGCGAACTAAAAGAGAATTAAAATATCAATGAAATGCTGTTCAGCAAAGAATAAGGAAATGAATAAATAAATTTTTACTAAAAGAAAATTATAACATACAAGTATTTATATTATGCACATTATTCATACAAATCCACAAGTTTCAATTAATTTTTATCAAGCATGCACTTAAAGTAAAACTATAATTTCAAAAACATATGTTAAAAATTAATGAAATGTATATCGTCTAACCATCAATATTATTCTGAATTATGATGTACAACCAACAAACTAAACAAAGTGAAGACAAATTAAATACTTAAATGCATTTCTTAAACAGAAATTAATTAATGAAAATAAAAAGAGCCAAGTTGAATTTTACTTTTCTTTTACCATCACTTTCACTTGGAATGTTAGCAGAGTTCTTTCTTTCACTCATGATATTACCAAATATTTCCATTTTTTATCACACATAAAAAAATAAAAAATGATCTACTGCCAATAAGTGATGTTATCTATTAAGCCTGCCCCTGCTGTATCAACAGAGACTATTCCATTTCTCGAGCACCTCAGTGCTTACACCAGGAGATACATTAAAAACCAAGATTTATCAGCAATAAAAAGGAAAAAAAAAAATCCCCTTAACAAACAGCAAATTTAGCATTTCCTACTTCACTTTAGAATAAAATTTAAGTCAAATATGAAATTGTACAATTTGAATTTAAAAATCAGAATTTAAATCTAATGACTAGAATCTCTATAGATGAATGGAATAGGTAATTAAATAATCTGCACACAACAGTATTAATTAATTATACTGAAACTTTATATCTCTGCATATAAAGAGCACAACTAGTATTTAAGACAGATGGTCCCATCCCATTAAATTACTTCAATGCTACATATAATCAGTTAATCAAAATTATGCTAAAATGACTTTTTTCAGATATTACGACAATCTTTAGAAAATGCATTGCATATATTCATGTAAAAATCAAGAAATTTGTGACTAAGTTCTTCCTAAAAAGAGTTAATTGCTTTAGCAATTTATTACTAGTTTCCAAATAGGTAGGCATCTTAAAAAACAAAAAAATAAATAAATAAAATAAAGATAATGAAATAGACGCTGTTTTGTTGTGTTCTAGCCAATGACTCCATGAGTTATCATTTCACCAACACAGTGTTCTCCCCAGAAAATTTTATCAGATGGGTGGTAAGCTAAAATAACCGGGCAGACAAAAATTAAAAACAAATAAAACATTATGCAATGTTGTGCAATTCAGCTGGGGCGGTCGCCAAAATCAGCCAGGCGGCATGACCGTTAAAAAGGGCCTGGGGAGAACCCCTAACATGAAAAGATGGTTCCTATGATAGTCTTATCCAACTGACAAGGGAATCCCTCGAACATGTATGCCACAGATTCCCACCAAATTGAAATATGTTATCATCTGAAGCTACTATAGAGGCTTGCAAAATAAGAAAGTGAGATATTTCGTTTCTTTCAAAATAAAACGGGAAAAAAAAAAAAAGCACATACCCAAACAAGGACTCCATTGTTAAAGTAGTCTGTGTGTATTAATGCGCTTAACAAACTACTTTCTTCAACTACTCAGCAATAAGCACGGATCCACTTCATATGAAATCAATGGATTTAGGGCCGAATCACTAGGCGCTGTAAGAGTCGAGTCGAGTAAGGTTTCCTACTCCAGCAACCGCATTCAAGGGAAAATCTACCCTCATCTCATCATTAACGCATTATACTGGAGTGTACAGAGAGTTTGCCACTCCAAATTTCAAGTGACCAATTTTGGCCACTTGAGGAGCGAATTCTCTACTCCACCTCGCTGATCTAGTGAAACAGCATGGCAGCCATTTCATCGCTTCGAAGTAAAAATGTCATGCCATTGCATCGTTTTTACTTCAGCGCGAAAAACGAACAAGTTATAGAATGCCTTTAATTGAAAGGTATCATTATATCTTGTTGCGAGATACCGTCGTATTAAAAACGTTCATTTTGAAATGGGCTCCATGCAGGAGGAGTTCAAACGAATAGAGGCGGGGGGAGGGAAGAAAAACTGCTGTGGCGAAATTTATTATGTATGTCTTTATTATTTTATATATTTTTAAATTATATGCGCGTTCTAACATTTATACTAATAAAAATTATTACTATTTTATACGAAAATATTGGATTACAATCAATAAATTAAATTAAATAAATAAAATAAAATTAAATAAATAAATAAATTAAATAAATAAATTAAATAAATAAATAAATTAAATAAAATTAAATAAATAAATAAATTAAATAAATAAAATTAAATTAAATAAATAAATTGATATGAAGCAGTATTTAAAAATTTTTCTCGTTTATTTTATTAAGCATATGAACTATTAATTCCCTTAGTTAATCTAAAATGAATATTTAAGAAATGTAAAATGATAAAATATATTTAACTATTTAATAATTTATTTAAGGTAAAAATTTTTTGTTAAATAAGCTTTATTTGTGTAGGCAACACTAAACAAAGATTTTCTTTTCTACTTCACTCCTTGTTTCATTGACCTATGTCCTCCATTGTTGTGAAACGTTCATGATTTTCACTGAAATGCACCCATATGGGTGGATTTACAGTTTTGTGCAACACTTTGTGCCAAACTTTCATTGCCTAGCAACGTGACGCTTTCCATGCGAAAATTTCGTCACTTTCGTTAAAAATATCCTCAAACCCATGACTGGTTTCTTCAAGGAAGGGATCAAGCAGCACTCATATGAGGGAAGACGGTAAATGCGTTAATGATTGGAATCTGGGTTTTTCGAATAGCCCTTGACCTTCAGCCCTTGATCGAGTGTCGTTTGTCACTCTTTCGAGGGCTGTGCTAGTGATTCGGCCCTTAGACAGCAGATGACAATTGAATGGATTCTCAAGTTTCTAAACAAACTTACTTTTTAAAAATAGATTATTACAATTAGCTAATTGCCTTCCAGTAAAAAATGTCTATAGTAATTAATAACCATTTCCTTAATTTATTATTTCATTTTATTAGGTAATTCATCTTCGTAAATTTTCCGCTTCATGTACAACGTCGAGTAATACATTGCATTGGTGAGGGGGTATGTATTGCGGTGCTTTGTAATTTTAAATAAAAATAGTATTCATGGATGCTTACCTCATCTTATAAATTATTTCAAGACTAAAAATTGTACAGTAAAATGGCGACCGCCGCCAACGATTTTGTTTCCCCTCTTACCGCCATGTTTGTTGAACTCTGCACTTCCGGAGTGCTCTGCCGCCACGCAACGCTATCGCTTCCACGGTGTGCTTGCACGCAAAAAAAAAAGTGCACTGAATAGCTATGTGGGGTTCCCTTGTGAGTCAAGACTATGGAACCATTTTTCTAATCCTCCGATTTTTAGTTCCAACTCTAAATCGAAGCGACTAATCACACATCGCAGTAGTTTGAATTGTTCAAACACTTTTTCCAAGCTCAGTTTCTTGAAAAAGAACCGTTGTATTTGAACCTGTGAATGTTTACATGACGCCATTCGTGTTTTGAAGATCTAACGATGAAACTTAGAAATGTGTCTCTGCATGTGTACTAAAAAACTTTGGATTTTTGAAATTCTATGTCTGGATTCTTAAAGACCATCAAAAAGTAAAATAGGAATGTGTGCAAGAACCACCCTCTATCTCTTCGTCTTCATTAATAAAATTGGGATCAAAACTTTAAAGTCCCATACTTTCAGTGCTTCTATTTCCTAAACAGTTGGATCTATTTAAAAAAATACCAAGAATAAAAATTTCTCAAATGTTGTGTACAATCTGGAAATACCATTAAAAATAGGGGTTTCCCAATGCACATTTCAAATTTGACTTCCATATTCGAAAATGGTGTCGGTTTTTTAGATAATGGAATGCACATAGAAACCCCTCACATCGAAGTATAATTCTTCCATTGAAACTACTTATCAGATTTGTATTTTAGAAATTAGTTATTAGTTCTCTTAAGACGAGACAGCCTATATATAGTGACGTATCATATCTATTCACTGAAGGGAGGAAAAAAAAATCATGTGAATTTAAATAATCTTCAGTACATTGAAAAAATTGAGATTGGTGGAAATATGAGCGTAATAAATGTTCATTTATTTTTCCAATGAACGTTAAAAAAAAGGGGGGGGGGGGGGGTGACTTAAATTTAATGCAGCATATCAGTACCATGTTTCAGTTGGTCTTCTGACTGACGATGTCTTCTTATATTCGCTTAACACTCTGAATGTAGATATAAAATTGTAAATTTCTTCATGAAGCACAAGTAAAATTGTTTTCTTATTGATGATATTTCTATTTTCTATTGGAAATTGGTCATCTTGAACAAATGGATAACATGATAATCAAATTTGGCTCTACAGTAGCAATCAATCACAAGACTCTATGTTCTTACTGAATATAGGAGCATAAGGCAAAAGAGCCATCACCAATGTCTAATACTTTATTTATTACATCTAAACTCAGTGAAAGAAGAAAATAATAATTTGATTTGTAAAATCTCCTTTATTTACTGCATTAGACATATAAATGTAAGAGCCAAACTTCAGTTATTTTTATCTATTATTTGAGGATATGTTTTTTTATTAAAATAAAAACACGAGTTGGATGTCTTTATAATTATCAGAAGAACTGATCAAAGCAATTACCGCAATAAAGGTATTGCAATTTTAATGATCATCGGCAGTCTTACATAGTGTGTATCAAAAATAAATTTTAAACTTTGAGGGTATATTCCTCAAACTAAAACATATACCATATAAATATGTCTGAAAAATTCTTAGATTTTAGGTATAAATGGAAGTTCATGTTATAACTCATCTCAGAAACTCAATCAAATGTTCAAAATATCCTCCTTCTACACACGCATTTACTCTTTGGATCTTCAACTATTTCACCTGTTCAAACGGCACCAAGTGGTTTCACAGGCTTCCATGACACATTGATGAAGCATTTCTGCAAAAGCCAATTGTTTCAGGTGACCCCACAGATAGGAAAAAAAAAAAAAACACAAGAGGATTACAGGCCATCGAACCGGTCCTCTCTTACCTATCCATCTCGTTGATTATAAACTTCTGTTGATAGATTGTACCTCAAACTGCACTGAATGTAAACTTTCATTATTACTCAAAATCCAAGGATTTTCAGATATGTTTTGGATTATGTTATTTGTTTTTTTGTGTGAGGAACCTGCCTTCAAAGTTTAAATATCTTTGATACAGCTTGTATAACCGAATCTACAAAAAAGAAAGCTAAGATGATTTTCAATTATATCCTTATGCACAAAAATTTTTACTTGGTGATCAATTAAAGAGTGAACTAATCAGATATCATGAAAGACCCTTTCTCAGCACATACCATATTTGAGTTGTCTCAAGGTTTTCTTTATTAAAAAAAAAAAAAAATAATAACTGAAGAGGGTAAAAATTTAATTTAAAGATATGGGTTCTATACTTTGATCACTAAGGAGAGTCCACGACTATTCCAGCCTAATCATGCTCAAGTAATAACAGGGTTCTCCACAGGCCCTTTCAAATGGGCACGCTATCCGGCTATTTCCATTGACCATTCATGACATTTCGTTACGAGTTGTTTTATATATCACATGCCATATCTTGCCACTGGAAATTTCTAATGGTACCATTATGTATCACTGAATCAAATTTGGCCATCTTCAAACTTAATATACGAGGGGCAGTTGATAAATAAGGTCTCCATGGCTGTAACTTTTTTATTTGTTAACCGATTTTCAAAATTCTTTTTGTATCTTATACTCACATTTGTCCTCTATGTAATGCACTATTCACTTTTCGACATAGTCCCCATTCCTTTCCAAGCATTGCGCCAACGCATGACTAGTTGGGTGAACCCGTCGGAGAGGAATTCCGGAATTGTTGTCGACACCAGGATTGAATGGCAGCGTTTACCTCGCCGTCAGAACCAACTCATGTCCCTTAAGGGGCTCTTTCTTCTTTGGGAAGTGGTCAAAGTCGAAATGTGCAAAGTCTTTCATTTTTGAACTGTAGGCGCTGCAACTCCTCTGGTGTGTGATGACTCGTGTGCGGGCGAACGTTATCGTACTCCAGAAGAGGGTCCAAAGCTGCCATTCAATCCTGGTGCCGACAACAACTCCAGAATTCCTCTCCAACGGGTTCACCCAACTAGTCACGCATTGGCGCAATGTGCGGAAAGGGATGGGAACTATGTCGAAAAGTGAATAGTGCATTACAGAGGACAAATGTGAGCATAAGATACAAAAAGAATTTTGAAAATCGGTTAACAAATAAAAGAGTTACAGCCATGGAGACCTTATTTATCAATCACCCCTAGCAGAAGTTGTTTAATCATACGTTATTGTGTTACATATTTTTCCCCTAATTAAATAAAATTTTCCTTTACCTAAGGAATGATTCCAGGTCCGGATATTTGACTTATTTCATCAGTCTGATTTTCTCCCCAAAAAGAGTTGGTGGTGCTTGATCAGCCGAGATTGCTTTCCTCATACAGGTAATTAGTATCAGGTCGTTGCATATCAAATGTCGAATTGCACAGGTCATCTTTAATGGCTCTCTAGAAAGAACACCTTCACACGTGCTATTCGAAATAACCCCAATTGCAATCCAAACATTGTTGCCAACGATCTGGTAGTTTCTCGAGCCCTCTCCAATAGAATCCATGGTCAAGGGACTCAATATACTCCCGGAATGCGTTTTCGACATCTGCTTGGGTTAGGAATGTGTTCCTCCGGAGAAAATTGTCCAGGCTCTGGAAAAGATGGTAGTGGTTAGGGGAGAAGTCCTGAGAGTACGGTGGTTATGGAAGCACCTCGTAGCCCAGAGCCTGTAGCGCCTGCACGGTCGTTCGTGCAACGTGCGGACGTGCGTTGTCATGCAGCAGTAGGTCGCCTTTGTGCAGGTTGTTGCTGACATGGTTTTGTGTGCATACGATGTAGTTCACGACATTAAGTCGCAGCGGTGATTGTCTCCCCCTGCTGCAGGAAGCTGTAATGCAACCAACGCTCGTTTTGGTTTTCCGTAAGTTCTTGTGGGACCCATTTATCCGGCTTTTTCACTTTGCCGATGGTCCTAAGGTGTCTACTGATGATCCCCTGCAAGGACCCGAAGAGTTTTTGATGGGTCCTCTTCCACAGATCGCTTCAGATCAGCGTCATTCAACACGTTGGGCGGTCTGTCGTGTGGCTCATTTGCCAGGTCCATCACTCCCGCCCAGAATTTTCGGAACCAATATTGGACAGTACGTTCGTTTATGGTGCCTACACCGAATACCTTATTGATGTTACGAGAGGCGTTGGATGCAGTGCGATTCAACCTCAACTCGTAATGCATTGTCACACGTAATTCGTACGAAGTCATGACTATCTTTGCTTGGGTTCAACGCTATTAAATATCAGCGCAGACATGCAAATTTCATGCAGCTGGTCGCTGATAGGTTTATCTCTGGGAAGGTACCACTTTGTTATGGGTACTTGCTACTAAACGTGGAAACAATGCTGAAGCGCAGAACCCACCTCGAAATCCGACATTTGATATGCAACGACCTGATACTAGTGTGTTTTATTGAGAACTTGTCCTCAAATCTGACTCTCTGCACAACCTTGAATTGTTGCACTAAACGTACAGCACAACGATGAAGAAATTGCAACATTTTTGTAAGTCGCCAGAACGTTTGTGAACAAAGTTTGGAAACGGCAGAGAATTTATAAGATATCTAAGGGAAATCGACTCAAAATTTTTTGGTAGTTTTTCCCATGAAAGTGCAGTTTTCTTTGATTGTTCATCTACTTCATGCACTGTTTTGCTCAAAACTGAAGATCTCAGAAAACTAGTATTTACCCGAATATATCCCGACCCTCCCTTTTTTGAATTTTCATCGGAAAAAAAATTCTCAATGAGTCATGGGAATTGACAATGACCTGTATTTTTTAATGTACTGAAGATTATTTTAATGCACAAGAATTTTTTTCAATGAACAGACATAGCTAGGCCACTGTACATAGAGTAAACGTAATCAAGTGATATATACAATATACCACAATTTATGACCAACTGACAACAACCTCTTGTCCACAATTTATGACCACAATTCTTTTGTGGACAAGAGGTTGTTGTCAGTTGGTCATGTCGTTATCCACAGTCCTTTCCAGTTTCTTACCACAATTTAAATAAGTAATTTTGTATTCAACTTGTTCATCACTTGAAGATTCTTTCTCCTCTTCTTCCTCCCATAAAATACAGTCTTCAGTGCCATCCTTATTATTAAGAACAACAATTTTTGAACCCTTTAACGATAGTTTCATTGAAAATATCATTCCAAGTGATTTTGATCCAATCACCTAATTATGTAACAGACAATCAATAGCTAATATCATCAATGGGCATAAGCAATGCATCAACATTTTTTACCCAGGAATAAGGGCAAAAAACACAAAAATATAACGACTGGAATAACTATTAAACAGTTTGCCATCCACAGCTATAGACTCACTCCTAAACTATTGTAAAATGCTTTTTTACAGCATTTGACATGAAACTACAAAACAATGCTTTTCCGCAATACGCAAGTGATCCTCGAATGAAAGTGACACCGTTCGCTAAAAAAATAAAGTAGTACCGATCAAAAAAATGTTATTTTCCCGCCACATATGAATTTAAACAGAGATCACTTTTTTCCTATCAGATTTCCAAACAAAAAAAAAATAAAATAAAATAAAACGGAGAGAGCCTCAGCATGTATTCAGGTTAATACAGTTTTTTCCATTATGCCATTACTTTTATTTCAAAGCCCAAATAACCAATCTTTGGATGTTCCCTAGTTTATATTTCATTTCAGATTTCTATTTAATGATATTACCAATAAAGAGCTACGCTACCAGAATCAAAGCCATCGGAGGCATAACAATACATGAACTGCTTTCTTTAAACTGTCTTTGCAGCAAGGAATATATTTCAATGAGAAAAAGAGCAAATTGAATTAAAAAAAGTTTTAATTATTAAAAATTCGATATAGCAGGGTTAGATCTAGCAAGATGGCAGGACATGGCAGTGAACAATAAATAGGGCACATTTGAATAAATCTAACAAAAAAGGACAGGGCAGGACGCCGTGTCCTTCTGTTTCCATCTAGATGCAGCACTATAAAATGCTGATTTGTGGAAAGACAGAGGCTGAAGTAGTATATACCGTAAAATCTTGAATACAGGCCAGTCTCGAATAAAAGCCGGGTGGGGTGTTAAAAATAGATTAAACGCCGGGGTGTTTTTTTTTGGGTCATTGATTAAATTCTGGCGTTCTTCCTCACTTTCAGGTTATTAAACGTCTTTTCATGTGTATGCCTTCTCATTGGCCGCTTCATCTAACCCATTCTAATTTCGACCAATCCCATGCTGCCTTACCCTTGCAGTTTCTACATATAAAGAAGTTCTCGTTCATAGGGTCTCATTTAATTTAATTATTTTGTACATGATTTCCCAAAACCAGAAAACTGTAATTTATATTTCTATGCTGATGATACTGCCATTATGGCTTGGGTGCAGCAGCCATCTCACATTATTACTTGCCTGCAGAACGCCTTGAAAAAATTTGAAGACTGGTTTAATTGCTGGAAATTGAACCTTAATGTCGGAAAATGCAAAGCTGTGTACTTCAACAAAAAGCTTAAGCGTCCCCCGGATTCTCTTGTCCTATTCAATAAGGAACTCGAATGGGTCGACAACTACAAATACCTTTGTGTTATAATCAGGGCCGGACTAATACCTTTAGGGGCCCTAAGCACTGCACACCTTTCTCAGAATAAATCCTGTTTTTCTGCCATTTTCATGAGAGGGGAGCAATGGCACAATAAGCATGCATGCCAATGTCGTGTTAGAGAATAACACGAACACGGATGAAAAAAGCCTGTGCCCCATGCTAAGCTTTTGCAACATGGGACATGGTGCTTGCAGGAAGTGGCGTCAAACTTTAGCAACACATGCTTAGCATGATAGCATGGAGTTCTTGAATGTAGCTAGTGTTTGCTTTTGAACATAAAAATCTTTCTCAAAGATGTTCATTATCCGATTTGTTCACAATCTTAACATTCATTAACCAATCACCCCCTGTACAAGTGTAATCAATTTGCACCGAGTTATGAAAAAATTTGACTAGCATTGCACACAACTACTAATCACGCTGCACAGTTGGTCTTTTTTTTTTTTTTTTTTAAAAAGTATTGTTTGGATATTAGATATCAGGGTTCTCCCCAGGCCCTTTTAAACGGGCGCGCCGCCCGGCTGATTTTGGCATCCGCCCGGCTATAGAATACACGAAAAACTGCCTAATATTTTATTTGTTTTTATTTTTAATTTTTGTCCGCCCAGTTATTTTTAGCTTACCGCCCACCTGATAAAATTTTCTGGGGATAACACTGGATATATTAGGCAACTTATCCCTGTTTCTCTACTTGATCATGCTACATTTTCTTTGGCATCCATCTTGCTCATTTTCCATCCGCATAGCAAGTATACAAGATAAGTTAGTCATTTATCTATCTGGCAGATAGATTTGGCATTTAAATCAACCTATACCTATCTGCTTTCCAAAACCATATTCATGTGCTCCACATAGTCATATGTTTATGCAGCTTTTCATCTGCTGTTGCAAGAAGAATTCCAAACAATGGTGTGACTTATCATATACTTTGATCAACAACAACATCTACATAGGTTTTATTCAACCCCTTGGGAATCTTTCCTACCGTCTCGTTCTCAGAAAACAGAAATCCATAACAGCACCTTGTTTTTGACAAAGTTCAAGTACAGCAGTCACCTTGAAGAAGACTGAACAACCAATGGGAATAAGCAATTAAATTTTAATACATGATAAGGATGCTTCTGTGTACTCAAGTTGTCTGCTCTAAATTTGCAGAAGATGTAAACAATACATAATGTATTCCTCTAATGGCAATAAGATTGGAAAGTTTAGTGACAATTCCTTCAGGAAATGTGACTGACTGTTGTATCATCATAGCAATGTGAACGAGTTTTGCACGTCAACATTTTTTTGTTATGGGATTTTCAGGATACTTCCATAATACCCGATTCCATAAAATAATTTCTGCAAGCAGATTTTTCACAATGCCACAAATTTTCTTGATGAATAATACATCTTACTGATGCAACAGAGCTTCTAATCTTGCTTGCAATGGCCAGTTTCTTGGCAGATTTTCCATAAGGACTAACCTCTTCACTATATGAATAGAACGAGAAGAACATGGGTGCGCTTTTTGTTAAGCAGCACTCCACTGTTGATTGTTTGGATTCATTTGTCTTCTGCATTTGATAACGTAACCAGAAAGTAAGAAGAACTGTCGAAGGCTCTACATGGTGGCGACAGAATTAGGAAAAAAAAATTCCCTGATTGCCAGAAAATATCCCGAAAAAATTCCCTGATTTCCCCGAAAAATTAAGCTCAATTTAGTATCATTCGTCATTAACAGTATATACGAGGCGCATCCAGAAAGTAAGTTTCCCTATTTAAAAAAAAACAAAAAACCCACACTTACAGGAACATATTTATTGGCAACAAGTACAGCAATGTTTCAGCTATTTTTCAACATAGCCACCACCAGAATTGAGACACTTGTCGTATCGTGGGATCAACTTTTGTATCCCCCTGTCGTAGAACTCTGCCGCCTGTGAATGGAACCAGCGTGTGACAGACGTCTTCAGCTCTTCGTCGTTGCCAAAACGCTCACCAGAGGACAGGAATTTGAGGTGCAAGAAAACGTGAAAATCGCTGGGAACAAGATCAGGGCTGCCGCACAAGCTCAACAAGATCATCATTGATGAGGGATGGTCGCCCACTGCGCTCTTCATCATAGACACTTTGACAACCTTCAAAAAACTGCCTACACCAGTGATGCACCATCTGCTTACTCATGATGGTCCATATACCTGACAGAGCTGACGATGAATTTCAATTGGCGCAATGCTTTGTGCATTCAAGAACTTTATCGCAGGCGGCGGGAGAAGAATAACAGAACATCAAATTTCTTAATGAAAAATCAAGTAAACTTTATTCAGTTTTAACATTTTTCATAACTTGACTGTATAAGCTTTCTATACCTTGTAGGCTTTGGTTCCAAGCAGTTTGGAAGTAGCCATCCTTGGGAGAAGTTAATCTAGCTTTCGAATACGCCAATTGTCTCCTTGATCACGTAGAATATATCTCAGAAATGGCAACCAATAACGTCTTTTTTCCTCAGTGGCAACATCTCAAGAGGTGCTGCCATTGGTTTGCCTCATATGCCACTAGCGCAGAAGGGGGGGGAGGGGGGGGGGGGGGAAAAAAGGGGCGGTCCCGATTCGATCAATTCTTCTGCAAAATATTTCTCGTAAAACGCCAACTATCTGTACAGTTCCAATTTCCCTGACATTAGGGCAATTTTTATGAAATTCCCTGACAATTCCCATTTTTTTTTACAGTTCTGTAAAATTCCCTGACAATTTCCTGATATCCAGGTTTTGTCGCCACCCTGCTCTACGAGGATTACTTCACAGCAGAACGCTGGAAGTACGTTGTCACTTTGGAAAGCTTACTTCTACCTCAACGATTTTCTACAGTCCACATGGAGAAGTCTTATCAAAAATAGTCAAAGGAATGTAATGAAAATTTTTCAAAAGGATTTATGATGATTCTGGGAAACTTGTACAACAGCAAACCCACAATCAGAAAAGAGAACAGGAAAGCTAAGGTTAAATCATCTACTATCAGCAGCATGTTTTCAGCCCAATTTTGCACGAGGAAATCCCTACTTTATATGGAGAGGACGAAAGTAAAGTTTGGCTGCATCAAGACAAAGCCTCCAGCCTTACATTTCTAACTCTACCGTTCAATTTAAGTTGGATTTGGAAGATGAGACTGGAATTCGCGCTATACCCTTTCATGATATCCTTGTTAAATCAACAGATGCAGATGCTTCACCGATGGATTTCTGTGGATTTAGATTATTGAAATTATTTGGAATAACATCAGCCTCGCCGTTCTGCAGACACCTCTTCTAATGTGGTTTGGTTTGTTTGGTATTAACGTCTTTTCAAATGGTCATTTCAGGACGGCGTTATAGGGGCTGCAAATTTTGCCTCGCAATGGTTCTGTAACGTGCAGCTGGCAAACGACTACATGGGACCAACGGCTTTACTTCCCTTCCCAAGGAAGTGCGTGATCTCAGGATTTCCCCCCTGAAAAAATCCTTGTCATCCTAGGGCATCAGAGGCGATCACGCAACTACTGAGGCCGATCTTCTTCTAATGTGGAAGATATGGTGCAGGGCAATAGTCCGTAATCAGGATCACCAAACTGAATACGGTCGTTGGTGGAGATAGAGGTTGTGTTCATAAAATTCCTCCTCCAAATCGTTACCATAGATCGTAAATCAACCCTCTGTACAAATACAAAAAATAGGATGCAAAGTCACTGTGTACATATACCTACTTTCAGTTTAATTTTATATTACAGAAAGAGCTACAAGCAACTTACAGAAACTGTTCATATGGCTTCATTTTAATTTCCAGAGTACAATGGCAGGCTAAAATTTAGGCTCTTTGCCTTAGGCTAAAATTTTATTTACACATTTCGCATATTTTGAAAGAATTTCCTCGTTTTAATTATGTTTATTTTTTAATAGTAATTAATATAATAGCAATAAACCAAATAGAATCACAATAAATAAGTGGCACACTAAGTTAAGAAAGTAATCATTTTCATATCTTTTTAATTTCCTTAATTTTTTTTTAAATAGTTTAAAAAAAATATTGTGAGGTGCAAGCCCCAGTTTAATTTTCAAAATTATCTCTGCCGCTAATTTATGAAAAACATGGCATAAAGCACAAAAGATTACATAATTGAATGCAGAGCAGGTGACAAGGCCCAATTTCACACATGTGAATTTTTTATAAATATAAATCAGGCACAATTTTTTTTTTTTATACAATTGTACTCTCTAGAACCCAAACACATATTTTCTACATGTGCAGCTCTCCACTCTGATGTGATGAACAATGTCACTTAATAGGATTGCATGCTAAAAACAGCATCATGTATCAGGTGCAGTAACAGTGCACTGATTACTCAGAGACCTATCAGATTTAAGAAAGGATTTTTTCTTGCTTCATAATCTTAGAAGCTACATATCCTTATACTGCTTCCGTCTCATTCTGTTCATATGGCTTCAAACTGCTGTTGAAACATTATTACAGAGAAGTTATCATTGCAATGTAAATAAGTAAACTGTAGCATTTTAATTTTCATGAGTACATTCACAGGCTAAAATTCAGTAACACGTACTGTCATTTAAACATAGCATTTTATGCACAAACCACAATAATGACTGCTTCTTTGGTCAAAGTTTGTTAGAAATGCAGATTGTGGCAACCTGAATGATACAACTGCTTCCTAAATATCTGCAGGAATATAGAGTACACAAGCCTTAATATTCCATCTGCACAACTGAGACAATGGTTAAGCTAGCTTAGCTTAAAATTCTAGGCTATGAGGTTTGCATTATCTCCCCACCACCATAAGCCTGACTTTCTGGCAATGTATTTATATAATTAGGTGATAATATGGATTACCTATTAGTGAAAGGGACTGTTACTAATCCATGGTAAGTGATTTCCTGGTGAACTTATAGGAATAATCAGCATTGCCGTTTGCAGTATATTCATAGTGTAAGTGCATCATTTTTTCACTTGCTTCAGTATGGAAGTCAATATCTTGCTCCTAAATTGTAATTAGGATTCACATTTTGTCCATACTCTAGTTTTCTTTAGTGTTTTTGAACTATCCAGAAGTAATGCCAGTAATGTTCATCAAACTTACTCTACAAGGGGTACCCAAGATGCAACATCAGCTAGTTGAACGTGCTAATCTAGTTTAACCTTTTCAATGAAATGGTTTCCCTCTGAATTTGGTTTCAATCAAGTGTGATCACTCTTGTAGTAACCAATGCTAAAATCGGGCGAGGTGGCAAATGTGTGAAATAACAGCACTGCTGTTGCTGTCCACCAACTTTGTAATGAATCCTGCATACTGCAAATGGCAATTTCATGTCTCGTGTTAAGTTTCTGTCATATATTTTATCATTTCATGGTTTATAGATGATGAGCATGTTATAATGTGTTATTAATATAACTTGTATGTTATTTGGAAAGTTCAAAATAGTATTTTTACTCTTATTTACTCATGCACATACCTTATGACAGCAGTAGGCCTGTTGTGGTCGTCATTCTCGAAGATTACCAGAATTAGGCCCACTTAGCGTTGGAACAGAATCGAGTTTCAAAGAATTTCGTTTTAATTGGCAATGAATTTAAAAATGCAGGATCGAAGAAGAAGTATGATGCTTCAAAATGAACTGAGCACACTATGCTGTTTGCATTAGGATACCAGTTCTTCACTGGCAAAAGCTAATCCACTGCTTGTTAATCAATTCCGATTGTGAAAATCTATGAAATGTGAAGTTTCAATTGGATTTCTTTTTTTACACACCCAATAGAGAACAATTTAAAGGCATTACGATAGAAAAAAAGGGCAAGCAAACTCTTGCGTTATGTAGAATCGAAACAAGGCTAGAATCGAAAGCGGTTCTTGTTCCGCTGATTCTCCTGAGGGGATAAGACGACCAATTTTCAATTTTCCCAGGTATTTTTCTTAAATAAGGCATTAAATTAAAAATATTTTGATGGATATATATTTTATTACCTAGTAGCAAAAATAAATAAATAAATAAAAATGTAAAGTCTAATTTTTCTGTGGAGTTTACCCTTTAAGAAATAAAAAGAAGAAAAAGAAATAAATTTGAAAATAAATTCATCTTTTTCCTTGTAAGCAAGTGCTAAAAACCTGTGACTCGTTTGTGGATAATGCATCCAGGGACATCTTGCAGATGTACAGAACACCACGCCAGTAATCACGCTTATTAATTCTATTCATTATGCTACTGCCATCCTGAAGTCAGTGTCTTGAACAAATACGTACCAAAAGAATTACGAATGGATCAATCAAAACGTATGCTCATTCATGAAAACTGAAGACAACATGCTCTCTGTAGCATGGCAAAACCACATAGAATAAGATGATATTGTTGCGTTTGCTAAGTAGGATATGCCTAACTTCTTCAATAAATTGTTTCATTCTCTACCATTCATAAACAGTGGTTTCATTGGTTTTAATTTTGTCCATTTTAATCAATTGTTTTATTAGTAATAAAGAACCCTTCAATTTGTTGCAACATTCAACATTTTTGATGACGATCAAGAAGAAATCAAAGCAAGCGATAATTTGGCAAAGATATGACCCAAGATAAATATTGAACAAGACTGCACCCGACTGCTGTGTCTAAAAAAAAAAAAAAGTTATGGAAAAGTTCCTTAAAGATGTCTGAAAAACATGTGCCTGTGAAGGTTTGACTTCTTGTCATAAATTGAAAGCGCACTTATGAAGACATTTGCATCCTCCCTATCCAGAAAAAAATTTCAGTTGTAAAATATAGAATATTAGGTCCATAGCCCATAGAAATGGACAGGACACTAAAATAAATATTTTAAAAAACAAAGATTCAAAAAATTTACTTTACGAGTCCAAAGGTTATGTTGCCGCATAGGGAGAAAAAAAATGAGGGGGGGGGATGCCAATTATACGAGGGTCACTTACAAAGTCATGGCAAATGTGTTGACTACACAAGCATTTCTCAAATGGATTATTAAATGAATTACTCAAGAAGTATTGTAGACAAGGGAGAAGAGTAAAATTCAACAGGGTTCGCGCTAGGACAAAATATCTACGAGTCAATTTGGCTCCCAAGCGTGAGAACTGCGAGTCAGATTTCAGAAGATGCGAGTCAAAATTTAGATTCTTTTTTAATTTCTGTATTTTACATACATCCACAATCTCTTTAGTTATTGCTATTGTTAATTATAATTAAGGCCACATATGACTAAACAAAGTGAGGTTAAAATATGGTGAGAAAGATATGGGCAGATGATATTCACAATTTAACAAGTCAATCTTGACGCGCTTGTCAAAAAATCACAAGTCAATTTTTGGCAAAAATGTTCATTTGACACACAAATTGCAAGTAAGCACGAACCCTGAGTCAAATCACAAAAAATTCATCTACCATAATAATGTTGAGCACAATAGTCTGCACACTTTAAGAATCTTCCAAGCAATCAACCGTTCGCTGTCAATGATGAAGAAGGCGGCGAATAATGTCAGCTGCTCCGTTCTCCAATCTGGTAATCTCGCATCGCACTGTTGGTGATCTCTTCTCGTATAGGAAATAGTCTCCCACGCAATGGAGCTTTCAGTTTCAGTATCAAATCGAAATCACGTAGTGACAGATTGGGGGTATGGGGGGGGGGGGGATGGTCTAGTATTACATCTCAACATTAATATAGTAATTTTTGCTCTTCTCCCTTGTCTACGTTACTTCCTGAGCAACCCATGTATTAGACAGCGTTGGTAAAGTAGATCGTATAACAATACATCTGCCTGCAAAAGAATAGTTGCCATGACATTGTTAGTGGCCCTTGTACGTCAATTCTTTTATGGCACTTCTGGTTTGTGATGCTTATATAGATCGACTTAAGAGTTAAGTTGGCTAAATTAAGTTTATTGGAGAAACCGAGGTCTTCCCTGGAAACTGCATAGAATATGTCGACCTCAGTGACTAAGGCCGCGTTCACTTAGGACGCGTCGAGTCCTGCGACGAAATTTCTATAGGACTCGAACAATGGATAACGGAGTTAATCCTTTTTTAAATTCTTAGAATTCGATCACCCTTTTACCATTACTTCCTTGTTTAGACGAAGGGGTGAAGAAGGTAATATTTCCAAAAATTCCAAAAAATTATAAAAACAATTTTCAATACATATTCTCCCGATATCAATTTTATTTCAAGATCGAGTTTCACAGTTTTTAAAAAGACCACAAATTTATTAAGTTAACATTTATTTATTTATTTTCTCTGAGATTGTAAAATGACATGATTGATAAACAAGGAAGTAATGGTAAAAGGGTGATCGAATTCTAAGAAGGATTAACTCCGTTATCCATTGTTCGGGTCCTATAGAAATTTCGTCGCAGGACTCGCAGCGTCCTAACTGGACGCGGCCTAAGAGTATTAGAACGCAGGTTTTCTGACTCTTGTAATCATTAGGTTGTGGGTTCGAATCCCGTAACGCGATGGATGTTTGTTTTTTCTAACCCCTACCAACAACTTACTATCTGCATTTTATTAGTCAATTTTCTGTAAAATTAAATAAAAAAATGGAGGAGACCTCATTCTACAGTGGATAAATAATGATTTTAAACGATGATGATACGACTCCAAAGAATAATCATTCAGAACGGCTAATTTTCATAAACTAAGAAAAGACTGCATTTTCTTTAGACTAAGATTGCCAATAAGCTTATTTTCATTGGATTTTTTTCTTTCACTTGAGGAAAAAAAAAACAAAAAAAAAACAAAGGAAATTTTCTGATATTGTTAATGATAGTAATTAAAAGTTTTTAAGTTTATATACTAAAAATTATCAAATATAAAAAATGTCTCCTCCCCCTTATGAAATGCCATGTAAAATAAATATATTTTATAGTTTTTTTGTTTTTTTTTAAAGATGGCTATATATTTTTTTAATGGGAAAAAAAATTAAAGTTTAATCATTTTCATTATCCTTTTATCATTCAAAACTCAAAGTAAAAGATTAATAGCTTTCACTGCAGTTTCTAAAAACAAGTAACTGAGGTAAGTGAAATAACTCTTGACTGATACATTAAATCATTTTTAAATGCTTTTAGTAGTTTGCCATGACCTGTATAATTTCAAATTAAACTCTGAACTTTTTTTAAAAGAAATGCTTAGCATTAAACTTTCAATTAATTGCATTATAAACAATCAACCATAAATGAGCAGAAGACAGGAACAGCATACAAATTTTAAAAAGTGGTTTCAGAAAATTTTTTAACGCTTTTAGAAGTTAAAATCAAAGAAGGGCCAAAAAAGGAAATCCATATTAAGGACCATCCATCACTTGCTGAAATATATGTTAGTACTGAAATTTTCTTTAATCTAAATCACAATTGCTAATCAAACCATTTTTTCATAATGCTATGCTAGAAGGTAGTGACAATAACTCATTCTGCTGCACTTAACAATTTTAAGCATTTGTGGATGCCTAAAGAAATTTTAATAATTAATTTGAAGTTAATATTAACTTGCATAAGGGCAACACAAAGGATTCAGAATTGTAAATATTATTAACATTCCAGCCAAATCACATATTCTCACATATAAGAATAGTTCTAAACTTGGCAAAAGTCCAAAAGTAATTTAGACTTTGTGTTTTATGTGTTTGTTTTATTTCTCCATATTTAGATGATAATTAGTCAAAGAGTAAGAGCTAACATGTTTATTAACTTTTATGCTACACGTTTCCTAACAAATTCTGACCAACTTATGATCTTAAAATAAATGCCCGATTTTTTTCCACACATGTACACAGATAATCCTAAGAATAATGCTTGTTCCAAAAGTTGCAATTGCCTCAAAAGTAACAAACAGAGGAAGATGGACAAGGGAATGGAAGAGTTCAAAATATTTTTATTGCTTGTTGTTCCCAAACAAATTTTATATTTTTAAATAA
The DNA here is from genome assembly GCA_023313115.1 of Rhysida immarginata. Lineage (NCBI taxonomy): Eukaryota > Metazoa > Arthropoda > Chilopoda > Scolopendromorpha > Scolopendridae > Rhysida > Rhysida immarginata. Next base: position 382,844 of record JAHWFO010017072.1, read on the forward strand.
CATTTTTGTGAACATGATTGCATGACATTTTTAAATTGCTCTAAATGTAAATATTAGAGATTATTTAATATTAGAATTAATAATTAATATTAATAATGTAATGTATTTTGGCTATAGTAAAAATTGAAATTTTTAATTTAAATCAACAATTATCAACATTAACCCTTGCTAAAATTTAAAACTGCTCTTTATGATGTCTAATATATAAGCATCATAAAATATGCTTGTGGTGCTGACAAATACTAAATAACAGATTAACAATCAATGCAAGAAAAATTGTTATTTTTTCCCCGTCCAAAACCTCTTTATTTTTCAGTCTGCATAAGAAATTTAAAAAAAAAATCATGTTGCTTCATTTTTTAACTATAAGGCTGCATTTCTCTTCTAAAATCAAAAAGAAAAGCACTGCAATATCTCAAGCTTACCTATCATCGCAACATAAATACTATCCTATAAACTTCTGTATATAAAAAAAAAAATAAAAAAAAAAATAAAAAAAAATAAATAAAAAAACTTACGATTCCAACTTTCCTTGTTAACATTTTCATTATACTACTCTTTGCAATTCAGTTGTTTAAATATAACCAATCAAGTGCATAAACAAATATACTTAGCATTAGTCTAACAGGGAAGTATTTCTTGTCACTGAAAGCCATGTAATATTGCATATGGAGCATAGGCATGTCTTAAATGATGAGGGGTTAGGTGCTAAGTGTCATGTCACAAGTATCTTTCTCAAATGAGTCATCCTTAGCAATAAAAGACTGACATTAATCCAAATGAAATACAAATATAGGCAGCCTCTCCAGAATTTTTTACCACACGAGCAGGCAAAAATAAAAAACAAATGCTACATTATGCAATGTTGTGAAATTTTTTCATATACTGAGGTGAGACGGTGGCCAAGTGTGCAAAGGGCGAAGATCTTGTCAAGAGTGATGCATATTAGCATCCTCCGCAGAGTTTTATCATCCGGGTAGACAAAAATTAAAAACAACCAAAAATTATGCAATGTTGTGAAATTTTTTCATATATTAAGGCGGCTCGGTGGCACAGGTCTCGTCGCTTTTGAAACCAGCGAGTCACAGGTTCGATTCTCACTGACAAAATGGATAATCATGCTCGTCTCTCAAACGTGTTTGTCTCTTTACTAATAAGCTTGAAAGACCAAGCTAAGCCTCAGTAGGCTGATCCCCTGCTAGATCAAATTTCAAATGGATCCAACTGTTATTTAACATTTTCAATATCAAAAGGTAAAAAAGGAGTAGAGAAGTAGTAACCCATGCACTCACCAAAGACTGCCAATTAGCCTGCCCCTTCAAAAGGACTTGGGAAGAACACAACCATTTTAATGATTCTGATGTAAATTTCGGTGGCTAAGCTTTCTCCATTCACTGATAAACAAGGGCTCAAGCACCAAAATGAACATGCGAAGATTAAAATTTTTCAATGTGGATTTGTGATTGCCTTTGGTCTTTTCCTAACCATATTGTTATTGTGGACGCAAGTTCTAGGCTACCGTGTTTTATAAGAATGTCATTGGCGTAACCAAGTGTTAATCTCAACAACATCTTGCTATTATTATCAAGGAAAAACTTATTTGAGGATACCAGTGATCCAATCATCTTGATAATTTGTTAAGCTGATGAATTTTTTGAGGAACCAATGTCAAGTGTGTAATAACCATGTAGCCAGGGCCGGCCCGAGGGCGGTGCAACCACGCTAGGCCCCCGCGCATCTGAAGGCCCTGCGCCACTGACTAATTTTGCACCAACTACTGAAAAAATTAAAAAATTGTTATTTTGCACCAGGCCCCGCTTTTGTTCGGGCCAGCCCTGCATGTAGCAACCCATGGTGTCTCAAAAGTAATACAAGGAGCACACAATTGAAATGACGCCTTTTCATCAGTGTCTTGCTTTCAACCACCACCTTTTCCTTTCATTGAGTGCAGCAGCTTACTTAAATCGGTGGAGTTATTTTGATGCAAACCTTTAAATATAAAGTGATTATTAACAGTTTAGATTCAATTTTTTAGAGTAAGGATGGACGTTATTATCTTGTATATTTTATTTAGATGCAGGGTTCGCTCTAGGGCCAAAAAAATACGAGTCAATTTGACTTCTCAGCCTGTAAAGTAAGAGTCATGTTGCACAAGATGAGAGTCAAATTTTAGATTTTTTTTTTTTACTTCCATATTTTTACATGCATCCACAATCTCTATAGTAACTGCTTAACACCGACATTATCATATACGATACAAACTTATTTGGTGAATGCTAATTCCGATATAAATTTATTAAATGCTCGTAGATGGTTGTATCATAAAACTAACTCTAAGAAAAATGACATGTCATCAGAATTAGTCATTCATTAGAATTCAGAGCCATTGTCGCCTGAGTGCCTTACAAAAGTTAGGAAATGTCAATCGATCGGAAAAAAAAAAAAAAGGAAGGTCCAGTACTGCTTTGAGTTTAATAAAAAAAAAACACCAAAGCCCAGGAAAACCAAATTTCTCACGTCACTGTAAGAACAGACAATGGCTGGAGGTTACGGACAAACGTACGAGATGCAGGAGACAAGGAAGCAACTCTCTGGGTGTGTTTGTTTATTGCAACGAAAGCGACTAGTCGTCCTACGAATCAAGAAGCCGTGAAAGTCGTCATGCCGACAATTACAAACGACTTCGTGAGAGCGACTGCTTTCAAGCGTGCGATTGACTACAGCAATATTTGCCTTCTAATGCTCACAGTAAATAACGAAATGATAAAGCAATATTTTCTTTAAATTATGTTTTCGAAATGATCCCAAACCCTATTGGTACGAATGTTCAGTTCGAACTAATTCTTTCGTTGGTAATAATGACATTGGCTAAAATGCCGATCGTCTTCTCTAATACTAATCCCGCAGAAGGCGACGATCGATTTAGCTTGTCATCTTAGTCGGGCAAGAAGAGTGACTATATCAGTGTAACTGGCAATAACAAACAGAAGTAGTCGATCTGACGAGACTAAACAAACTCAGTCACGTTAACTTCGTTGCTTTCGTCGCACTAAACAAACACACCCTGTCAAGTATTATGGGTAAAAAATGTAAAATCTATTTATGTTTAACAAAAAAACAGAAATTGTTACAATGAGTTTCACAAATAGTAAATACTTTTTTTTTTAATTTTTATTTTTAATTATCGTGGACTGATGTCTCGTATTTGGTACAAACTGTTTGGAACATTATTTTTCAGTACTAAGTAACTGGTATTTTTTATCAGGATGGATTTAAAGCATAAAAAATGCCTTTTTTTAATTTTTTTTTTTTTTGCCATATATTTATTTTTAGGCATTTAACATAAATTAGAAGTTAAAAAGACAACATGTGACAAAGAGAAGGACATGACTGATAATATTCAAAATTTAACTCGCTGGTCAAAAAACCACAAGTCAATTTTTAGTAAAAATGCCCATTTAGTAGATGTTTCAAAGATTTTATCCAGGGCATCCAATTAATCTGAATTTTTTTTATTATTGTTGTTGTTTGCCCCCCCCCCCTTAAATTAAAGCAAAACCACGTGTTGTGAAAACCATGTATTTTGTTACAGTAAGTTACTATTATCAAATGAAAATGGTTTTGAATCACGTTTTTCCTTCCTGGGCTTCCAAAGTGGGCTTGTTTTCAACAACAGTGGATTGAATTTCATTATGTATTGAAAAACCATTCAAAAATGCTTTTATCGCAGAGCACACAAAATTAAAATGTAGGCAACTATCTAAAATCTGATTTTTAAAAATGATATATTGTATTTATTATGAAGCCTTTTACTATTTATTTGAATGGTTAGTATACTTTAATTTCTATGTCAATAAATAAATAAGAAAAAAAAGGGTTGATTTAAAATATATTATCAGCGATGTTTATAATTTAAAAAAAAACAAAAAAAAAAAACAAAACTCGAGATAAGTAACTTTGCTATTCTAGTGATCTCTGAAAGAGTTAATAAAACTTCTTACGTAGATAACAGGCAGAAACGATCCAGCTGTTATCAACAATATTTACTTTTGGGTTATTTTTTATAGCTCGTTGCAGTTTTAAACTAGTCAATATTACGACTGTACATGAGCAAGATCTTTCTCAAAATCCTTAAGACTCCTTGCTCGTACAGACTATTTGCAATGACATCATTGTTACCGTGGTGGTGTAGCCAATATCGATCGAACTTGGAGACGGGAAGGGAAAAAAAAAACTGGTCAAGGGGGAATGTCGTGCAGGAAAAGCTAAATAGGAAACTTAATATCAACATTATATAATATTTTCCCCTCAATAAACTGATAACGAATGCCAACATTTTACTTAAAATTAATTATTACGGCATCAAAATTTTCAGTTAGACAAATTAAACAAATATTTCTTTTAGATATTTAAACGGGTTTAGATTTTCGTTTTTAAATATATTGTAAGTAAAAATTTGATTTTAAGTTGGAGCATGTTATGATCACGAGCACGAGGCAAGGCAATAAATAAAGTCTATAAAAAAAAATAAAATAAATAAAAGCCTATATAAAAAATAAAAAAGGAGGGGAGGGGGTAAGCCCTATCTGTCAATCACATGTTCGGACTTTTGGTAGTATATTTGGCGCCAATATATAAAGTATTTGTTGGATCTTACAAGTGGCATCAATTTATAAAGCAACATTAATGAAAATCGGAGGAAAAAACTAAGTGTTGATTTGAAAAAGCAAGCGAAGCTCTAGAATGGGAAAGGTATGTAAAGTTACGTATTTAACAAGGAAATGAGATTGTTGACAACATAATTGCCAAGTCGCATCAATTGAGAAAGAAAAAAAAATAAGAAAAAAGGAAAACTGTTGATCTAAATAGAAATATGAGATTTTTTATTGTTAATGTTAAACTCATAGAGCATTGGGTTTACCTGCGGAGATTTTCTTCGGAGGAGCTTCGTTTTTACCGCTTATAACATGGGCGGCGTTTTTGTTGACGGTCCAAGGGTTAATTTTGGGAGGGGGGGCTTCGATAAATTCTTTTTTCGTGGGCGATTTATTTTCCTCGCCCGAAACATCGCTGGTGGAACAATCTTCGCCACCTTCCACACCATTAACCGTCACGTTATTTGACAATCCGTGCTGCCCATCGACCATTTGACGTTTGTTTGCGTTCTCTTTGCACGTTTTCTTGTCTTTGGATGCAGTTCTTTCCTGAAGATCACCGTTTGTTATCACGTTGCTGGGGTCGTGATTTTCCTTGTTATCTCTCAGTTTCGGCGTTACAACGACTTGAGCATAGGAGTTGTTTAAATCCTTCTGGCCATTTAATTCTGAATAGTCCGCTTTGGCTGAGATCGCGGTCGCCATATTGGAATAGGCCTGTGGGGGTCGGGAACAGAGTCAAAACAACGTTGGAGTTTTAAAAACAATTTAAGGCACCAACATTTAATGCGATGCTCTACGCAGTAAAGCAGCACATTCAATCGGACTACCATAAATATGATAAACTGTCAGAAAAGCACCGTCTGCGACGTTATTTCTGCTACAAATATGTTAGACCTCTTCGGTTCAAGGGAACGCATGGTGAGACGGCATGGTGAGGTGCGCAGGGATTGTTCGGAAGTGAATTCAAAACTATTCAATCTGCTTCTCGAAGAGATCTCGATCGCACTTAAATATCAGTACAAAAGCCACATTGAAATATTAAAAGCACGAAAACAATTCGCAAAACATCACCTTCGTCGAATCCTTCTTTTCGACCGTTATCGGAGTCCAAAACTTGGCTTAGTTATCAGGGATTTTCTAAACTACTCCGTCAGAACCACATGCGTTGTGGAATCGACGCAAAAACTCTGCAATTACTTTGCATCAACCGACTTATCCATAAAATGAAGTGTAACAATGCGCAGAGTACGATCTCATGCATATAAGCCCGTAAGATAGCGCTACAAGGACATGTGTAAGATAAAAAACGTGGCTAACATGGCTGTGAAATGAGAGACCACCTCATCTTTACACATGCACATGCCGCCATGAAAGGTAAGCTACGTACCTCCAATACGCGTGCGCGACGACAGGTCACGTGATGCAATCGCCGTTGTACCAGAGCGCATGCGTTTTTTGCAAACCAGTTGTAACCTTTGTGCAACCCCTAAGCGGCCGATTGTTTATCTGCTGCTGCTGTTTAGTCCTCGTGTTCTGTCTGTTCGTCCGATGTTGGTTTTTTTTTTTTTTTTTGATCTCATTAATGTCGCCTCCTAAACAAATCTTGATGGTAAAAATGGATGCAAAATGTAAAACATATTTTTATATTTAACTAATTGATTGTATGTATGAAGGCAATTAAAGATGATAAAATTAGAAAAAGGGAGAGGGAAAAAAAAAATGATTAAAATAAATTTGATTCAGTTACATCTGCTTCTGCAGTTACATTCTTTCTGTGGCAATTCTTAATTTGGTTTATTATTCTTGAAATCTTACTAGAAGAAATCTTGAAATCTTTATCCATTTTTCCCTCTTAAACTCACGCACACATTTACCTTTGCAAGATTTGAGTAGATAGAGACGACTATTCGAAGAAGTTAATCATATAAACTCGTAGCTTTTGATGAAAAGAGATAGTAATTAAGCTGATACTTAACGGATTACTAATACTTAATCAATAATGTTTACCGCCTTTTTTAAGCGCTGGTAAAACGTTAAATTTATTATATTGGCTGAGAATTGTTGTTTATATTACCTTCTTTAAGGAATGCATGTTTAATTATCCATAGTACATTAAAATGATTAAGGTTATTCATTAATTTATGATCACCCTCACTGCAGAGTAAGGTTAATTTATATTTCACATTTATGAAATTTTAACTCGTGAGTAATTGAGTGGAAAAAGGAAACGTGAGTTTACATCATCAAGTTAATTAATAACCAAGCTAATAATTTGACCCAGTATTTTGATGAGAAATAAAATGATTAAAAAAAGAAAACCTTGCATATGGCAAATCTTAAACCTGTAAAATTAGAACAAATGAGATAAAGCATCTAGTTAGCTTATAAACTGTGGATATCAATAACATCTCAGTAAACAAATCAAATCCACTTTTCCACAATTATTTTACTTTAGCAAGAATATGCATATTTCAGCCACCGTGTGGCCATCTTTCACATGACTAAATTCATTTACAAAATATTTTACATAATAGCGACAGCTGATAGGAAGAAAATTCATTTCGTGATGCCGTACAATAGAAAAATAACTCTAGGTCTGGATAAAATAATAGAGACATTTGAATTCAACGTAGCCTACAAAAGCATCTACACATATGAAGACTTTTTGGAACAGTTACGTAAAAAATTCCAAATGAAAATCACTCTGGCGTTTATCAGTTAAATGTGGAACGTGCCCACTCATTTATTACGGCCAATCTCGTCGAAAGATTTCTACCAGAATTAAAGAACACATACCAATATACAGGGTGGGCAAAAAAAAAATTTGCCACTGAAAATTTCTAAGTTCAATGGAAACGGTCCACAAAGGGGTGAGCTATTCTAGAAAGAAGAACGCTACCATTAATTGAGGCAGGCATTAACGTTAAATGAAAGAGTCGATTTCTAGACGAGGTGAACATAATCTTAAATAATACACGAATCTTACAATTTTTAGATCATTGTCTCTTTTATTGAATATCTATTGACTAATCGCTTCTTGCCAGAACTCTCGGTCCCTTTGTCTAGAAATCTACTCGTTCCATTTAACGTTAACGCCTGCCTCAATTAATGGTAGCATTCTTCCTTCTAGAATTACCTCACCCCTTTGTGGACCGTTTCCATTGGACTTAGAAATTTTCAGTGGCGAGTTTTTTTTTGGCCCACCCTGTATAAAATATGGAGACCCGAATAATTCTGGATTCACACAACATATCCTTAACGCAGGACACAATACTGACCCTAAAAAGTTCAAGGTGATCCACAGAGTCCGAGATACAGTGGGTGCTGCTTAATGTGACCACGGTTAACGTTATCAGTCGGCAATTGTTATAATTTTTCCTTGGTACAGAACGCTTGTATCTAACTACATACTAAGTACGCCTTTTATTGTGATCAAAACTTCAGATATTCTTATCAAATGTTTCCCAATGTAGTAAATACATTTGGCTTGGATCCCGAACTCCGCTTATAATAGCCAATTTTCATTTCCCTCTAAGCCAATAGGCACTGCTTAAGCAAGTGATCGATTTTTGGTACTGTAATTTTTTTCCTTTCTTTTATCAAGTGTTTTTCTAATTTCTTTGACTTTTCACTAAATTAATTATTCGTCCAGATTTATTAAGCGAGCTAATTTGAATAAGTTAAATCAAATTTATTTCAGTAAAGGACTTTAAAGCTGTAGGCACATTATCAATAGAGGATTTCAATGGATATACCAGTTAAACGACGAAATGATCTTTTTCTAAAGGATAAAGCAGACACAATACGCAGATTTGATAAAAGCTCACTATCGCCAAGAAATGTGTTCGAGGATTATAAGCAATAAGGAAGACCAGGAAAATTTAAGTTCAAATAAGTTGCCAAAAAAAAAAAGATAAGCGTCTAGATGCCTTGCATCTTTTAACAAAACAAGTTTCAGGCTTAACCATTTAGAACTGTTTTAAGCATGGCAGGTTGCAAAAACTTCTAATGAAACAGAAGTCATTGTTCAAATTCCTGAGCAACCAAAAGATATGACAGCAAGTGATTTTGAAGCCTAAATAGTAATTGATGAAGATGTGGATGTCGCAGATAGGCTTACTGAAGAAGAAATTGCAAATTTATAACCTTCAGAGAGTGCATCTGAAGAGCAGAACGAGCCACCAGAGAGTGAATATCAATGTTCTGTTCCTCCAGCTGCCATTGAAATACGTAAAGCTCTTGATGCTTTACGAAAAGGAATTCACCATTAGGCAAAAGACTTTACATTGCACTATCAGTATGAAAGGTATATTGATAAACTCCTGACGAAAACCAGCAGGCAATTAATAATTAATGACTTTTTTTAAGTTCATATGTTTTTTTTTAGTTTCATAACTCTTTCATGAAGTAAAGAAATTTTTTATTTTACTATATTAGTATATTTTTCTTTATTGTAGAATTTTGCGATCAATATTACAATACTCTTTCATTTTTAAAGACTGTATAGTGTATTGCTATGTTCCCAGAGTGCCTTTGTTCCCCACAATGCATCTTTTTTCAACTTTGGCTGTTGTTATCAATTTTCCTTGGCCCCAAAATGATCACATTAAGTGGCACCAGGGATGGATGAAGGTAGAGATTCACACAAGACCTCCCAATCTGCTTATGAATCAGGACCCATCGACCTTTCCAATTGGCTGGACATTTTAGAGCATTTGAAATAATAATTGGAAAATGGTCTTAGGATTTTTTTCTGGCCATTACCTCCAATATTGATAAATAAATAGAGAAAAATACTGAAGAATTTTCACCATTTATAGTAAAGATAGTCCTGACTTTGATAGCGACAGCTTCCATGTCCACGGTGGCTTAACGGTTATAGCATCAGGACAGTAACCCGAAGGTCCTTGGTTCGAGTCCAGGCCGTGGAATTTTCTTTACTATTTTTCTCTGTTTACATTTGAAATAACCTCTCTTTGGCTCTTCAATGTAATTTTTGTTACTTTTACTGCTTATGTGAAAATATTTTATAATTGAATTTAGTCATGCTGAAAGATGGCCACATGGTGGCTGAAGTAAAACATTTATGGAAAGGCAGATTTGATTTGTTTACTGAGCTGTAAAATTAGATTATAAATAAAGTATTAATGATGAGTAATGTCAGTGATTGGTAAATAAATTTGATGTTTCTGATGTAGGAGGTAAACCTCTAAATAGTGAATTAAAGGAATCAAATTCAGGGATGAATCTGGAATTATTTTTTTATAGTCACTTTTTTTTTTTTTTCTTTTTTTAGCCAACACAAAAAGGTTTACCCACTAAAACCGAGCAAAAATCCGCTGAATTCAATTGTACTAATCAAATTAAATTCACTAAATTCAGTGGATAATTTTGTGTAAAATACATTAAATTTAGCGGAATATCCACAAAGTTGGCGACACTGATGGAATAAGTGCCTAGGGATTGAACAGGGTTCGGCCAAAAGTTCCCTCATCAAAATTTCCCTGGTCAAAAAATCCCACTAGACGATGGTGCATTGAAGCCAATTTTAGAGTCTATTATCTTTCGCAAAATATACCTGATATTGAAGGGCTTCAAGATTTACTGGATTACTTCAGTAGTATTTAGATGCGAGGCACGTATCGCCGGATCAAGCCTACATCTTGCCCCAACAGCACAATTACACTCTTGGTTATTAGACCAATTCCTCCTATGTTTCCTCCGCAGCTATGGAATGTCCACTCTCGATGATGGGGATTGTACCAACAATTTATGTGAGAGTTGGAATTCATATTTCAACAATGTGGTGGGCACACTCTTCCAACCATTTGGAAGGTCATTGAAAGTATCTGCAAGGATTAGAGTTTGGTTGAAACCTCTCTTCTGAAGGAATCTCACAGAGAACTCTACAGAAGTGAGTTAAATGTACCACGAAGGAGCATCAGAAGCGACTGAAGACCCTTTTCCTAGACTATTGCAAAAGAAGAATACGTTAGAAGAATTTTTAGATGGTATAGGACATACAGTCAGACTAATTTGAATGTATTATTATTTAATTTTTAAGTGACTTACTCATTGGCTGAGTATTAAAAATTTAATTTTACAATCCTCCAAATGCCTTGTATGTATAATTTCTTGTATGTAGCAATAATTTCAGATTGTATTTAATTTGATTCTGAAAATGAGTGATGACATTCTATGAGGGGAATGTCTCTTAACCGGGGATCTTTTGGCATGTGGATATTTTGACCAGGGAACTTTTGACCTGCTCTTGTATTGAACATTCATATCAATCGTGAAATGTCTGATAATGACATAACCTAACCAAATGTGATATTTGACAATAAGAAAATGATGTGTATGACGTCAGATTTATGGCTTAGAAAATTACCTGTAAATGACTTCCAAAAGATAATTTGAAATATGTTCACATTAATATGATCCAAAAATTTTTAAACTCCCTAGGAGTAATTCAAGATTAGCCCCGGCGGAGAATGGCGGATTTTTTCGGTAAATCAAGTCCTGGTATATCACCTAGAATGGATTTTTTCAGTGAAGAGGTAAATTCCTGTCTTTCGGATTTTTCTTAGAATGGATAGTCCCTTCGCTCTATATTGTAGTGATTGAGTTTTTATTTAACCAATTTGGAGATTTAATTTAGCTTTTTGAGGTTGTTCTCTTTACCTACAAGCATAATTTTCCCGGGCAACGCCGGGTCCTCTGCTAGTTATATATATAGAAGAAGATTCAGATATTGCAAAATTTCATCAAACAAATAGCCTGAGCAACGCCGGGCATATCAGATAGTTGATAAAATAGAGTTAAAAATCATAAAATTCAATTTTTATCACATTTCTGAAAACGGGATGGGACACCTCAGCTATAAACAGCCCAGACTTAGCACCGTTGTATTTTGTGATCCACCCTTATTTTCTCAAAATTGGGAGAAATAAATCTACCGCTATCAGGATTTTCAAGTTTTTAACTCTGTTTTTTATCAATGAAAACAAAGATGGAGATTAGGTTAGGTCTTTGAGATTCTTGTTATAATTTTTGACCATCTTTAAAAATACAAAGTCAGGCTTTCAAAAATACAATTGGTTTTTCTGCAGACACACGTACAGACCATACATAGGCTACTGTAATAGGTTTCTTAAGTTTGTTGGTTTGGTAATGCGAGCTCATGCATTCTTAACTGGTTACTATTTGCAAAAGTTCAGCAGACCCCCAGATGCTTAATGCAGGTGGGCCGGTATTACAGGTCCGGCACTTATAAAATTCTGCACAATGTGATGAAAACTATTATGCAAAATTCTCGCCCTTCTCTTTGATCTTTTCTAAAGTATCTGCTGTGTTTTCCATTCCCTAATGCATTTAGGATCAATGCTAAACTGTTTGGCTGTAGCCTCTGTAGAATGGTTTTCAGCAGACTTCACTGCTGCGAGTTTAAAATTGGTGAAGTTTAAAATAACTGTGAAGTTTTCATTTTTCATCAACTACGTTGCTTGACTGAATTCAAAATTAAAAAGCAAGAAATTAGAAGACAATCGGGAGAGCAAAAATTCCCAATGAGAAAGCAGCAACAGAAGAAAAATCCATGAAATGAACTAAAATAAGCGCCTGGGCGGTTATTGAAGGCCCGGTGCTTATTTGTAAAAATTTGGTAAATCCCCAGGTACTTTGGTAGAAATGATCTTTTTTGAGGCCTGAAAGCTGAATACTGTTATCAAAGATTATTTCTTATTTTAGGGTATAATATTTACTGCAATTTATGGAGGATTTCAAACTAAGGAAGTATGAGGTGAAGAGGTATATTTCAAATTGAGATCAACGTATTGATTTGATAAATAAGCAGATGTTCAAGTGAAAATGCTTAAAGATTTTTGAATTGATATCTTTGTGGATTTAATCTGCAAGATGCTTTGACCATGGATCAGTTTTAAAGCAATTAAATCACAAAATGCGACTCGATGACTACAGTTTTTCTCCTCATCAAACCACCAGAATTACAATCCTAATAAAAGACAGATGTAGAAGAAAAGAAGGACAAGACATAAAACCCTGGAGTAAAACAAAATACGACAGAGTGGTAAGACCCTGAAAAAAAAAAGCTGACATTTTGGATAGAGAGTATACTTTGTCAATGCAAAATAAAAGTGGTTAGGTTAGACGTTTCGCTTTTATTTTTTTTGCTTTGACAAAGGATAGTATCTATCCAAAATGTCAGCTTTTTTTTTTTCTTCAGGATCTTACTGCTGTGTCCAATTTTATTTTAATTCTAACAAAAGGAAAATCAAAATTTAGTATATTTTTTGGGCATATAAATAATAGAGTAGTGTTCTCCCCAGAAAATTTTATCAGATGGTTGGAAAGATAAAACAGCTGGGCGGACAAAAATTAAAAACAAAATATTATGTAGTGATGTGCAGTTTTTCGTGTATTCAGCCGGGCGGTCACCAAAATCAGCTGTTCAAAAGGGTCTGGGGAGAACCCTGTAGAGCTTGATCAGATCTCTTATTTGACTGAAATGTTTTTGTGAAAATTTTGAAGAACTAATAATGGATTAGAAGCAGTTAAAGTGGAGATGCATTGTACTAGAAAAATTTTCTACCAGGTTAAAAGTCAGTAACTTATTCGTGTATCTATAGATAAGCATATATGAAATTGAAAGATTTAATAAATTTTTACAAAATCACTTGTCCAAAGCTCATCTATGATTACTTGTTAATCCCATTGTCTTATAAGTCATCATTCATCAAAGCAAAATTGAAGATGCCTCCCCTAAACAAGTCGCTATCTCCAATATATGGCTGTAGATGACTCGTATAGTACAGATGAAGATGATTATGAAGGTAGAGGAGAAGGGTCTACAGCAGATTTTGCTTTTTGGAATATCCCTGAAAGCAAGGTGCAGATGTTATAAGTTTCCAGTTGTATTCTTCTAAAAGTCGTGGCAACATTTTTTTTTTTCCCTCAGAGCTAAGGGATGATATCACAAAATGTTGTATATCTCAAGGAAGCCATGTATTCGTAGGATGTTTTCACAGCACCAGATGGCTCTGTGATTTCCTGTTGTTGCACAGAGAGCAATGTTAAATCATTCATTAGTCAACTGCAAGTAAGATCCTGAGTTGAACAACATTCGTATATCAAAATAGCTGTTCTGTTTTGATTTCTCATACACTACTTATACTGGAACATGAAACCTGTAATGTTATTCTGGAATATGAAACCTGTAATGTTATGTCAACTACCTTAATTTCCTCCATTCCTTATCCTTTCATCTGTATGGTTTACATTTTCCACCCACGCTCGATTTCTCAAAAAAAGAAAAAAAAAAAAAAAGTTGCCATGACTTATGCCCCATCCCTTCCATAAAAAATAAAGACATAAGAAAAAGAGACTAGTTTAGGTTAAAAAGAAAATCAAAAAATGTGTACACACTTGGCACCAAACGTATACAATAAGTGGCACTTAATAAAATCACTTATCTTACCGTATTGGCTGCTGCTTGGAATTATTTCTATATCAGATGCCTTATTAAATTTGTTGGGTAGTGGAATCGCCACTTCCAAGAGACCAAAATTGGACCGAAAATTCATGAACTTCACCATTTGGAATTGTTGAGATGAGATTTTGTCTTTTGTACGAGGATGGATCAAAGAAAAGGTTACAAGGGTAATAAAAAATTATAACCAATTATAAGAAGTAACAATAGACAGAAAATATAAAAGGAAACTAAGAGGCATACTTGCCGATCACTTTTCCACACTCAACATACCAGAGTGTTTGCGTCGGATGGCTTCACGTAACCTTCTCAAAGTGGCACAAAAATGATCGGTCCATAAGAAACGAATCGCGGCTCGCACCTCCAAGCGAAACCACTTTTCTAAACATCTTGCCATTGCAAACTGACACTACCTACCCGGACAACTGCGTAAGACAACTAGTGCCATCTGTCCACAAGGGAAAAATATTCTCTCCGCAATAATTACTTTTCAAATGCTGCTGCTTGTAACCTTTTTTTTTTTGGATCCATCCTCATGGAATTTGCCTCAATTTTTTTTAAATGTAAGAACAAATTATCCATTTTGAAATTGAAATTCCGCTTTATTTCATACGTACGTTTTAAATCTATTATGAAACCCAAATACCCAAAAAACACGCTTTATAAATAATAGTAACATGAAACCCCCATCTTATTTCACGATAGATCCTCTCCATGGGTGAGGGAAGAACAATTATTAAGAGCTTTAGCAGAAAGCTACTTATGAGAATGCACGCTTAGTCTTTACGTTTATCTGGCCGGTTGGTCAGCATTTGCATGATATAACTAGATAACTTATTTTGGTTGTATCTTTCAAACTGTAACTGAAACCACATTTGCCAAATCAGCAGACATACTGTGTATAAAAATCCTTGATTTAATTGTCTTCATTTTTATTACAGTCCAATTACAATGCCATGAAGATTTTAGGTTCATAAATGCTGAAATGAAATTCTTGCTGTTATAATATCACATTTAATTCAGCAATTTTAGTCATTATACGAAGGGTAGTCATATACGAAAGGCATATCACAATCGAGACGATAGTGGAAAAAGTGAAAATCAGTCATGGATCAGTTTTCAACAGCTTGCATGACATTTTGAACATGATAAACGTTGACGCCTGCTGGGTTCCGCCCCAGCTCATTCTGCACAGGACACACTCACACATGCTGCTTCTTTGGGCTATCAAATTTTGCCTCACCTGACATGGCTCCCAGTGCTCTTCCTCTTTCCTCGTATGAAGAAACCATTGCGTGGCAGGCATTTCCAGGATGACGACGAGGTGATTGTCAAGATGGAACTTTTCTGAGCAGCCAAACTGCAGACTTCTACAACCAAGGTGAATTGTGGAGAAGGGCAACCATAGCCAAATTGCAGGCTTCTACAAGCAAAGTCATCCATCATTAGGAAAAATTGTCGCATTGAAGGGTGAATATGTGGAGAAGGGCTAACACCATCACCAAGTTTCATGGTTGCAGCTTGATTTTTCCGAAGTATTAATTAAAACTTTATGACCTCCCCTCGTACCATATCTTTAAAATATGTTTTGCAATGAAATCAGAGCTTTCACGGGGTGAAGTGTTGGATTAATGGATTGATTGAAAGTCAGATTAGTGAGTTTGTACTATCATAATTTTTATGCCGAAAAACATTATAAATCTTATGAACACACAAATTTCCAAAAGCAACTACTGTAAATTCTTCACAGAAAATTTGCATATGGAGCTTTCTTCTCAAGGTTTTTGTGGAGATGGGCTTTGAAAGACTGGGATTGAGCTCTGCAGCCATTTTGCAGTACTTGTTTTATTCTGGATCACAATCCTTCTCAATGTCATTTTGTTTCTTTAATTCCGTTGAAAATGCCCATGCTTATGCTTATCAGGTGACATTTTCTGAGAAACTTGTAAGTATTTTTAACACTATACCACACGACACCACAAATAAACTGGCAACTTCAGTCGCTTAGACACCAATAATTAAACTTAGTATTACTAGCAGTGCATGTTGTGAATGAATAAATTGATGCTTCCCATCCAACGAAGCAACAAGCATAGTTTCCTCTTTCAGATCTTAAATACACTAGCGTTCAGAAGATCTTAAATACACTAGCGTTCAGATCTTAAATACACTAGCATTTGTTTTTTTGGCCCAAATTTTAAATGGAACAACTAGACTTTTGTGTTTGTTTATAGAGAATATATCTCCTCTATATATGAAAATTACTGAAATATTTTCTATCCTTCTAGCAATAAAATGGTATTTTATGAGTGTTCAAAAAATAGAGTACAGTTTAGATTTTAATACTTATTTAATACTAACCATATTGAAAATCAAAAAAATCAGAAATCATTTCAAACATCAGTATTCAGTGGGATAATCATTATTCTTGATCACAGCATGACATCTGCTGGGTAAAAAAATCGACTGACTTTTTCAAAGTTTCTGACTTCTTAACCTATTCTTTGTAAGAATCTGAAACTTTTCAGCCAAGTTTGATGCAGCAACGAAAAAGAACCTCAAAAAGATATTCAATAGGGTTGAGTTCTGGTGATTGCAATGGCCAATCAAAGATTCAAACCTTTCTTGAAGCCAGATATTGCATAACAAGGTTGAATGTGTGCTTGGATCTTTATCTTGTTGGAGAATTCAACATCTGGACTTAACAAAATGAAAGTGGGATTGTTGCTCAGATCAATGATGTGATTTTTCAATGCTGCCAGGTCTGTCTTTCTCGTTGGTCCTCATCAGTAAACAAGGCCAAGCTTATCCTTTAACAAGCTTGCAGCAGAAAATTTGCACTTATTCGTGATACTAGCAGTGGAATTACAAACAAAATGGTCTAACTAGATTCATCACATGTATTTATGTATTTTAAAGCATATTTATATAAGTGAAATATACATTTATTTATACATACATTTCATTCTGCATAAATTGGGAAGTTTAATTTATTATTATTATTAGGTTATACCACGAACAGATAAAGGTAGGATTTACATTTTTAATGTATCACATCTGTTCTTGGTTATACGTTATTACTATATCACATAAACACACGTACAGATCATCTCAGCTGGTTGTAATGGTATAAATATGCAGTGCAAATATTGAAGTGTATACAATTATTTGTAACATATAAATGAAGTAAATGCTTTAAGTTTCCTTTTCATACATATTTTTCAATTCAGTATTTCAATTTTGAAATTATCGTGGCAGGCAAAATTTGATAATGAAAGAGAAAACTCATCTTTAGAGCTGCTGTGATTGTGTTAACTGATTTGTGACGTCACATGGAGTGATTACATAGCCAACTTATAAAAATGAATTAGAAAAAAAATGGTACAGATTTGAGAAGCGAAAATTTTTGTGCATTATCTAAGAGACGTGTTCTTTAATTTGACAATTTAAAAAAATCATGCATAAACCCCATTCACTGACGATTTGATATAACAAGGTCCTTTGGATCCAAATATTTTATTGCCATTGTAAGGAGGAATCCTTTATTCACATCTGCTAATGATTCATGTCTTGTGACGATTATTAATAATTTATTGTTCTGTTCTTTTCTTTATGTTCTTGCATGGGACAGTTTGCTTTCAGAGATATCCGGTTTTTGCTGTAGTAATTTGAGCTCGAAGCTTGGTGACATTTTCAGTTAAGGGAACTAGAACAATCAATCTTAATGAAATCCCCAAAGAAAACATTTAATGGTGTTATCAGCCCTGTTTGACTAATCCATTGCTCAAAAACAAGTTGAGATGCTTGAGATACTGCACAAGATCCCACACAATTTTCCATGATACTATGAATGATATTTTTCATAATATTTTTGAAAATAGTCCCTGCACAAGCTTTTTCCTGGGCAAGCATGCTTGAATACTTCTCCAAGAAAATGAGATGTGCAGGTCTTGTTGGAAGAGAAATTTTATTAAATATTACCTTTTGTCTTTTTTACAGAGCACAAATTCCATGTTGAATCGCGTTAACTTTGAAATCAAAATTACAGATTCGGATAAAATTTCTATATAGGAAATGCATAGTAGTAGAAGTGACTTAGGAAATGTGTTAACAACAACCAATCTGTGATTTAAATTGCTGCCGTTTTCTTAAAATTGTAAAAAAAATTTCTTATGGAATACAAAAAAAAATTATACAAAATTTTATTATTATCTTAAAGAAATTTTAACTTATGTTGAGTTAGCAAGAATTAGCACACAGCACTGTTGTTTTTGTTATAAATTAATCCATTTTATTTTATTCCAATAGAAATGTTTAACACATACAATAATAATAAGAAATTAAGCCTCCCGAGGAAGGTATAGGAAAGTAGCGGAAGCCCTGAGTTCATCCATTTTTTTTTTATTCCTTAATCTGCATTCTTTAACCTTCCCCCCCCCCCCAATTTTTTTTTTTTTTTTTATCAAAAATTGATTTTCTCGAACCTTGTATTTAGAAAATATAAAAGAACCTTATCTTCTTTCCTTTCTTATCATTTTCAATCGAATGATATATCACACCCTATATGTTGCCATAAATTTCTTAAGATCAAGTGATTGCCACCCCCACAACTCTGACCCTAATGGAACAATTTTGCCCAAACTTTACAGTAATGTTGATCTTGCTTAGAGGAATCTGCATACCGAATTTCACTCCTTTATATGCATAAATACGCGTAGTCCTTTTGGTCCCCTCTAATTTCCGCCCCCGAAACTCCGACCCCAGTGGGCCAATCAAAACCAAATTAAATAGTGAAGGTGCACATGCCCATAATAAGCTACATTCTGAATTTCAACCTTCTACCTCAAAAAACGCGGAAATTAAGAAGGGGACGGACGGACAGACAGATGGACATTGTGAAAACAATAAGTAGCGTAAGAATGGAGCTCCATTCTTCCGCTACTTAATAATCTGAGTGAAATATATTTATAAAGTGATTACATTAAATAAGGTTATATCTTGTAGTCACCTCAATGGTTATAGCATCTTCTGGGCAACTATAGATTTGTACTTGGTTACAAAGGGTTTAATGACTTTTTAAACATCTATTGTGAACTGGTAAAGCCTGGAATTTTGTTAAAAGGTTTTCAAGGCCTGGAAAAGCTGGAAAAACAGCATAAAATTAGTTTTCTACTGGGATTTCTTTTATATATATGGAAAAATTTGTTTTAAATATCATTTTGTCCCGCCCCCCCCCCCCCAAAAAAAAAAAGAATTCTGGGAGCTTATAGGCATTAGCTTCTTCATTGTTACTTATTTTTTTTCTTAAGTGTTATTTCATTAATGGTGTATGTGAATAGGGAAAAACAAAACAAAAAAAAAATCATGTCTTTCTCACAGTATTTAACACAAGTGGCAAAATGAGTTTCACGCATTGCTCACGTTAAAGCATAATATGCAACTGGAAAAAATAAATTTTGATACTAACTTTTTATTAATGATTTTATTATTATTATTATAAAGGTAATATTTCATTGTCTGTTCTTAGATGGAATCCACCATTTTATTTCGACTTGTCATATTAATGAAATATAATACTCAGATATATTTTGTATTTCATATCTAAATCGAATGTAATATTATAATGTCGATTATGTATTACCTTTTCAATATTTGACAGAAATGGTTTTATAAGTTGCGTAGTTTCACCATGATTCCATGATTTAACCAACATTGGATTAGTGATGGTTATTTTAGTGTTAGATTTTAGAGTTAAGTTAGTGCGTAGACAAAATTCACTTAGATCCGTTTCTCTTGCATACACTGCGTCGAATTTCCCTCAAGCATAAATCCTTTTTAAAATCTCTGTGCATTCTGTTGAAAAGGCAGTTTCTTTTAGATTCAGAATTCATGAAAATTTACCGAGTTTATAAAAAGAACAGAGGATTTAATGCAAAGCATAAGCACAAGCAAACAAAGTCTTCAATTAAACAAGAAAATAGTAGAATGAGAAATTATTATTTTTATATCTCTTAACAGATTTAGTTAAAGTGTACATCATTTTTTCAGATTTAACTCTTTACAGCAAAGTCTAATGCTTTGCATCTGAATGGCTAGAGGAATGAAACTCTTTCTAACATTAATACAGAAATTAAGTATATTCAGAAAATAAAAATTTTAAATAAAACATTAAACAAAATTTGAATGATTGTTTCTTTTGTAATATTTTAAGTTACGTTTTTGACTGTGAAAAGGATAAGATATTCCTGGAAAGCCCTGGAAATTAAAATGGAGCAAGGCATACGAACACTGGGTTTCATTGGGCCTTTTTTCTTTGATGAGTCAACTATAATTGGCAAGATGTATCTTAATACGTTGACTATGTCCTTGATCTTGGGACTTAATAGGCATTGTCATCTATAGCTGATCATCTTTCAACAATATGGAGCATAACTTGACTTAGCCTTAATGGTTGGAATATGGATAGGATAGGATAGGCCAGTCCTATCGCTTGGGCACCTCATTCACCCAACTTCATCTCTTTAGATCTTTATCTATTGGGCATGTTAAATTATAGGTCTCACTAGAAATAGTAAGCATTTAAATGAACTAAAGCCACAAATAGCTAATGAGATTGATCACACAAACCATCCAACGTTTTATTAATGCTGTGGTGTGTATTCAGAAAAGGGTTCAACTGTACAAGGCTTTTGGAGGAAACCAATTTGAAGTATACCATTAACTGGTTATACCAATACAAAACTTAAGATATTGAAAGACATTTTAAGCTCAATCTATGTTATATCTTTATGTGCTCAAAAGTTATAGCAAAATAAAAGTGGCTAAAGGTTTCATGAATACCTCAAATTGATAAACTAAAAATTTATTTTATGTTATGATGTCTGTAATTGTTTATTTTGAATTATCATTGAATGGATTTATTATTTGATTGCATTTTGGAGATATTAAATTATATTTACAATATTTTTAAAGTGTCAGGGGCACTAGAAAATTTGAAAAGCTTTTATATAAAGCTTTAAAAAAATTTTAAAACTTTTTTTAAAGAGAACAAAGATTTATTTAGGATGGCAATTTGTAAATTATGAGAAATGTTTCTTAGGTATTCAACAATATCAATGGTTTCATGTTACAAGTATTTTCCTGCAGCTTTAATTTTCAAGACGTTTCACGGCCACCTAGTAACATTTCATAATGTGCATCTCTATCTTTCTCTACTATATGCAGCCAGTCTACAGGGTGTCCAAAAAGGTCGTTTACAAACTTTACATGCTGGTCTGTCAGACCACGACGAACAAGTTTTACATAGGTAGCTCTGTCGGATAATGTGACCAGCCATCGTTAGAGGGCGTTGGTTGCAAGCATCTGCGAAGTCCTCCATTGTTTGGATAATTGAACCGCAGATTAAGTGAAGCATGCATTGAGTGGACAGACTTTTGAACATTTTCTTTAACCATGATTCTTAAGTTTGTTTTTGTTAATAAAGTCACGTTAACGTTTTTGCGTGTCGGTTACGTTGACGTAGCACCTCACGGTGTGATTTTCGGAAACAATTTCTATGTAAAACTTGTCTATGAAACTTTTAGAGAAACTTCGCTGGATAATTATCCATTGAAAGCATATATTACACTAGTGTCGAGAATTTGGAAGGGAGCAAAGAGTCCCTGAAAAACAGTCCCCACAGTGGACGTCCTCCCAATGCAGCCAGTTCGAGAAGTGTTTGCCGTGTAGAAAACATGGTAAAGGAAGACCTGCGTATCACTTGCCAGCAGATAGAGGAGCTCTCCACTTTGGATTGACAGCAATCAACACTGTTTTGAGAGTCCATCTTCAATTCACGAAACGATGTGCGAGATAGATCCCCCATGTGTTCATGTCAGAGCAAAAAGAGGAAAAAGTGAAGCGGTGACATGAAATGCTCAAAAGATTTGAACAAGGCGAATCATGATCAGTTTACAGCATCCTAATTGGTGATGAAACACAGCTTTATCACCATGAACATTACGCTAAAGACGCTAATGACGTCAAAGTAGTGGGGGCACAAAGGAGACCCTCTTCCCACGAAACCAAAAAGAGTTCAAAGCACTGAAAAGTTATGGTTGCTAGCTTCTTCTCTTGCTCTGGCCATGCTGCAACCATTACCCTACAAATTGACGAAAATGCCACTGCAGAATGCTACATGACGAAGTGTGTTCCACAACTGCTAGAAAAATGGCGAGAATATTACACATGGGATGAGGATAACACTCCTGTTCATTGGGCAGTTTGAAATTTTTGGCAGTGCAACATGTCTCCCAGTTGTGCCATCCATCTTACTCGCCGGGTCTACCTATCTGTGGCTTCATGTTTCCTCGTGTTTCATGAGATTTGAATTTCTTGCGATGAGGATTCATAGCACTCGTATAATGACGATCTGATGAGACGGAATGAGTAGAGAATAGCAGTGCCATCTGTTGACGAACTTTGTAACTAATTTGAAATTTGGTGCGAATAAATTCCCTGGTTTCCTAAGCAGAATGCAGCAAACCATACATTTTTATCGTCTTCCATTTTTCGTTAATTGTTTTTCAAATCGTTGCTTATATTTGGGACACCGGTACAATCTTCAGATATTATGGAAGAAAAAAAAGCTTGGTCCCTTCAATTTTGTATTAAGCAGATTATACAGTAATAATAATAATAATAATAATAATAATAATAATAATAGCATCTGCAGAACTACTTTATATTGAAACACAACAAGACGGAATAATCGCAAAATGAAACGGTAAATATAATAAATAGGTTTGGTTTGTTTGGTATAATGTCCTTTTCAACTGCCATGGATGACCATTTCAGGACGGCGTTATAGGGGCCACAAATTTTGCCTCCCAAGGGTTCTTTAACGTACAGTCGGCAAACGAGACCAACGGCTTTACGTCTCTTCCGAAGGAAGTGCATGATCTCAGGATTTTCCCCCTGAAAAAATCCTCGTTGTCTTCGTCTGGGGTCGAACCCGCGTTCCCGGGCATAAGAGGCAATCACGCAACCACTGAGGTTTGGTTTGTTTGGTGTTAACGTCCTTTTCATCTGCTATGGCCATTTCAGGATGGCGTTATAGGGGCCGCAAATTTTGCCTCGCAAGGGTTCTTTAACGTGCAGCCGGCAAATGACTACACGGACCAACGGCTTTACTTCCCTTCTGAAGGAAGTGCGTGATCTCAGGATTTCCCCCCTGAAAAAATCCTCATCGTCCTCGGGCATCAGAGGCGATCACGCAACCACTGAGCCACCGAGGCCAAAATATATAATAAATAGCAATGATAAATAACTACTAATAAAATAATACTGTAACAAAATGAAATTAAAACCAAACAAGACAACAAATGTGGATAATGATAATAATAGTCAAGGAAAATACTCTTTAACTTCAACAAAATAATGAAACAATACAACCAAATTTTACAATACAAGTGAGAAAGAGAAAGAGTATTTTCCTTGACTATTACTTTATATTGTTTTAATTAGGTGCTCAAAATATCCACCAAAGGGTTTGTGAATAGAGATTTCTAAAGCTAACAGTGAGCATGTTTTTTGGACCCCTCTGTTTATGTCATTGTTTTGTTTAAATCGGAGGTGTCCAACCTGCAGCCCAACATTAAATAAAACTCACTTCGTAACTAAAATAATTTTTACAAGTCAACAGGGCAACCGCGAGTAATTAGTAACTTAGAATTATAAAAACAATTTATAATAAGTATTATGATAGTAAATAATAAAATGCTTCAATGCGTTGGATAGGACAGGTTATCGTGTGTCCTTAACCTCTTCAAGACCAGTGACCCTCTGTTCAATACCATGACGAACATGCGTTCATCATTTTCAGTTATTAATTCTATTAACGAAATGAAAATGTGGTTTTTCAGGAATGAAAGAGTAAAATCATTTGGAACAGTTTATTCTTTTATGGGTCCATTTGCGATATTCTTTGATTGCTAATTTCAATACAACAGTAAGCAACAATGCTTTTGCTCCATTTTTGTAAAATATGGATGATTATGAATTGTGGACGCAAGTTGTGATACCAAAGATTCTGATTTTGAAATAAATATTGATTCTGAAACAGAAATATTCTTACAAAACTGTACGTGACGAACGCACGTTCGCCATTGATTTGCCAGATTGTACATAAAATCTGGTCCTGGGATGTATACTTCAAAATTTAGGCTGGTCGTGAAGAGGTTAATAAATGTTAAATTCAATATGCAGACCTTAACAAATTTTTTTGGGGCGATGTAGCCCAGAAGATTGCAAAGACTGGACACCTCCCTGGTTTAAAATATATTTTTTGTAAAATGATCAAATTTTCATTTGCCTGTTTATCATAAATGGAATGATTCCCTTTCATTTTTTAAAATCTTTTATTAATAATGGAAATCCTTCAGATTTCCTTTCAGGCTTACATTGAAATATCCATAAATTAAAAAGCTACAGAGTGTCATTCAAAATAAAATAATGAAAACATTGTAAATCTTTTTGATATACAATAGTTAATTTTAAGCAAAAGATAAAATATATAAATATTTTTTGTGCCATGTACAAAAGAAAAAAAAAAACTATCTGGACTCAAAAATAAAGCACATAATGAACTCATTCACCTAATAATCATTATCTACTTGAACTTTTTTTCCTCCAGTTTACTGACTAAAACGTACAAATCAGATGAATAGTACCATATACAGTACTGAAGTGAATCCAATTAGTGTTTCTCTTATAGCCATAAAGAAACTATGCACTTTGATTGAATATTTACATAGTATTATCAAATATTTAACAACTATTTATTATATTAAAAATAATATAATAATTTGTTCAATATAAAAAAAACAAAAAAGAAATTTTAACAATAAAAATTTCTTATCTATCAACAGTGTAAAAAAGTAACAAATACTTTATTAATGAAGTGATTAAAAGAACACATTTATTGATGCTCTTGTTTTGAGATTATCTCTAAAACTTCACGCAATAAGTATCTCATACTTATGTTTTCTTTTGTAGTTTTCTTTCTTCTTTTACGGTGACATCATAATATTTATGAATCTGACGCTCAAATGCATCACTTATTGCTTTCCTGTAGTGAGAAAAGAAAGGGGGAAATTTCCTTAATTACTAATTATACTATTTCTATGTCAACTAGCAAATGAAAATTCTAGGCTACCATATTCATTTAAAATTTTATTTTATTTGCACACCATATTGTCAAAGATGATCCTGTTCTTCTGAGGTCAAGCCTCTTTATCTTACAAACTTTAAACTTTAAAGATATCAGATGATAAATGTTAAACCTTGTTTATCAATGCAAGAGATAAATTTGAATCAGTTCTAGAGTGGAAGGTGATATGACGAATCAGCTTAGTTTCATCAATAAAAATATTAAAAAAAAAAAAAAAAAAAAATTAAAACAACATTAATCACTAGAAAACTATTTTTAACATTTTTTACAAATATTTCTGTATAAAGCTTGAGCCCTTTCATTCACTAAAAAAACTGATATACACCCGTATATTAAGAGGAAAAAAGACCTACATAAATAAACTCCACCCCTTGTTTCCCTGATGAAGAAATACTTCAATGTAAAAACGAGGATAACTTTTTTGCCAACTTTTCCTTTTACAAAAGCACTTTCAAAAACCAGATGTCTTTACATTACGCTAAAACATAAAATGTAAATAGCTATCTTAAAAATGTTTAAATTATTTGGGAACTCCAGTGTATGTGGTGCATACGTATGCCATTTTCAATTACTTCTTAAGTAAATTATAGTATATAATGAATATGTAGTTATCAATATGCATTTGTGCTTTGTCAACTTTGGTGATCCATCATACACCTATACACTCAGTCACTCATCTAAAAATCATCAATGATACAGGAATACATTTCATTGGAACAAAAAAATAAGACAAAAACTAGAACAGGAAACTAAAACAATTTCTGAACTTTCAAATAACTATTTGTTAATGATCATGAAGATAATTAAAAATTATATTCATGCTATTCATTCTCCAAACCATAATAATCAATACCTTTTTTTACTGAATGAATAGACCAGAAAACAATTTAAACACTGTATTTAAATGTTCACTTGTTGTTTCTTCTACCATTATGTTGCAATGTTATATACGTTGTGATCCCTCTGCATAATGGCAAATTTATAACTGCAACTCCATATAACAAAGTTTTGCCCAGAAAATAAAAACTGCAGACTCATTCATGCTTGCAGTATTTATTTTCCAAAAAAAACAAAAAAACTTCGTTATATGGAGTTGCCGTTATAAATTTTCCGTTATGCAGAGGGAGCACTGTAATTATGCAAGTAACTTAAAAATTTCATTAGCCTCTGTACTGAAAATAAATAAATAATGCATGATAATGTAACATATAATAAATACATAGTTTATTTTTTATGTTTGATCATTTTAGAAATGCTCATTAGAAAATTTACATTTCTAACTTAGTATATTTTGGCTCCCCCTCCCCCATGCATAATGGATTTTAGACATTAAAAAAGTTTAATATACAGTATAACAAGAAATTAATCCCCCTGAGGAGGGTACAGAAAAGTAGCGGAAGCCCTGAGGTCATCTATTTTTACCCTTTTATCTGCACTTTTTAACCCCCAATTTTTTTAATCAAACGTAGTATAGCTGAACCTTGGTTATGTATATTTCAAGGAACCGAGCGAAAAAAAAAAAAAAAAAAAAATGCATATTAAAGATGTTATACATTATTATACATTTGAAATATGATTTGCTGAAAATTGCAATAATGTCGTGCTATGAAATAAGCTTGAGACTCTTTTATATACATATAATTTTCATGCATTTATTTATTTATTTATTTATATATTTTGGCAAAAAAAAATCTGTTATCAAAGTCTGTCTACATGAATGTATATAATTGTAAGCAATTACATTCCTTACGGTGGTATGTAACCATGGAAGCTCAGATGAAACATTATTTCCACACAAAATATATGATTGGATATCATCTAAAATTGATGACATGCGTCTATTTGAAGGCACCGAACCAATCGGAAATCGTGATTATCCAATAACACGTGCTTCGTTGTTTGTGTTTAATGAAACCAGTCAGAATTAATGGAAATATTGCATTACACATGCTTAGATAACCGCATGACCAATGAAAAATATTTTCCACTTTTTTTTTTTTTATAAACATCTTAAATAATTCACTTTTTTGGAATGAATTTTGTAATTTTTAGAGAAAAGAAAATATACATTATCCGGGTTTTGAGATAAAAACATTATATATTAAACAGGTTGATTTAAATGGAAATAGCTTTCAAAGGGTCAGGACCCAGGGAAAAAAATATTTATATAAGGAGCATTCAAAAAGAAACAAGACGTAGTCTGGAATGTGCAAACCGGTGACAGAAGGGTAATATCATTGCGTGGACTATATCAGAGTGGTTCCGACAAGAGCACGGAAGTTTAAGGCGCGCCGCTAAAGGGCGACGGTGGAAGTTATGTGATTATACAAAGGAAGCAGAAGCAAGCGTCAATCGTCCAACGGTCATTCACTTTGTATAAGCAGTGAATAAGTGAAATGGGGGCGTCAAAAGAAAAGCAAAGAGGTGTTGTTCGTTTTCTGGCAGCAGAAGGAGTAGGGGGAACAGACATTCATCGAAGAATGTCACAAGTGTACGGTGAACACTGCAAGGGTCAAGGCGTGGCACAAGCTGTTCAGAGAAGGGCGGGTGTCGTTAGCCGATGATGCACGGTCTGGAACACCAAACCGCATTTACGATGACATCGTCCAGCTGGTTGATGGATTCATTACCCAGGACCGCCGAGTTACAGTGAAAGCCATAGCCACCAAGGTTGGATTGAGTGTCGGAAGTGTTCACACCATCCTAACGGAAAGACTGAACTGGTGCAAAGTGTGCGCCCAATGGGTGCCCCACAGTCTTCAACCACAAGCAGCATGTCGAATGGCCCACTGTCTTGATCATCTGCAGCGCTATTCCAGGGAAGGGAATGAGTACTTGGCGTCATCACTTCGAACCAGAATCGAAACGACAAAGTCTCCAGTGGAAGCATCCAGGGTCACCACCATCAAAAATATCCAAGGCAATCCACACAAGTGCAAGAAAGGTTATGATGACATTCTTCTTTGGCCAAGACTTTCGATAGACTTCCTGCAGCACGGGACAACAGTGAACGCCCAGCGTTACTCACAAACCTTGACCACCCTTCGTCAAGCAATCAAATCAAAATGACCGGCACGCTCACCCGTGGGGTCATTCTGCTCCACAACAATGCAAGACCTCATACGGCCAACACAATCATGGCACTCTTGCAGAAATTCAAGTGGGAGGTCTCCGTCACCCTCCATACTGTCCAGACCTCTCTCCCTGCGATTACACCATTTTTGGTCCCCTAAAAAAGGCTCTGAGGGGCAAACGATTCACCTCGGATGATGACATCAAGCAGTACGTGTGGAACAGGTTCACAACGCAGCCCCGGGAATTTTACGAGACAGCCATTCACCGCTTTGTGTCGCAGTGGGACAAGTGCCTCAACAACCAGGACCAATACTTCTGACATACAGGTACTGGTTTCTGTTCCTAGGCCTCCGGCTCATTTCTTTTTGAACGCTTCTTATATGAAGCAGGATTCTATATTGAACAGTTCTTTCAAATCTTACTTTTACTCCCACCACATCTAAATGTTTTGGTTATGTCAAGTTAAATGTCTGAAGTAATCACAAGTCAGAATTGCATTATCAAAATTTTTAAATATTAATCAAAATTCGTGTTAAATAAAATGCATTAAATAGGGATACGTGCACACTGATTTAAAGACCAGAACAGATTTTGGTAAAGTTAGTATTTGTCTCTTGATTGATTATTTTTTAAATAAACACACAAAAGTACATTAATCTTTTTGCATTATAAAATTTGGGAAAATTACTTTTTAAAATTTTCCATAAAAAGTTTTTAACTCTTGGGTCCATTTATACGAGGCATGTCTGGAAAGTAAGGTTATAACCCCTTATTTTAGTGCGTAAATGGCTATACTGGCTTTAACTGTTAACCTTTCACTTCCCTCTTGTGGCTGTTCCTCATTGTTACGTGGAATCTAGTTGGAGTAACACATCTTTACAATGGCAGTGCTGATTCAGAATCCCACCAAATGTGAAATGCGCTTTGTCATACATTTTTTCAAGCACAAGTGCCCAGCAGATATTCACAAAGCATTTGTTCCCGTTTATGGAAACATTATGAGTCGACAACATGTAACGAAGTGGTGTCGTGAATTTTCTGGAGGCAGAATTGGTATTCATGACGAACACAGGAGCGGTAGGCCATCTGTGTCTCTGATGAACTTCTGCACTTATTTCTTAGCATGAAGATCATCTTGCTGGACAACGCTTCCACGACGAAGAAGAACTCAATAACGAGTTTGAAATATGGTTTCAGCAGCAGGAGCCAGAATTCTATGACTTGTGGGATACAGCAGCTAGAACCAAGACAGTGGCGGCAATAACTCTGAAAAATAGCTTCTGCACACCAAATAAATTGGACATTTTATCAAATAAACCATTTTTGGAAGAATACTAGCCCTTGTAACATTACTTTCTGGACACATCAAGTATTTAAAATAATTTCACATTGTTAAATGTCTAATGACCATATTCACCACCTTGGGTTAATCTGAGAATTAGCATTATGGTTAGAGTTAAGATGAGAAATGGTATTCTGAATTGGATAATGAGAGTCACATGTTAAAGTTTAACCCGAGGTGGTGAATATAGCCGTAAGATTGTGATCTAAAACAAACCCTCAATATTCTTTATCTCTAATAATAAAGTTGTTTACTGTACATTAAATTTTATTTTATTAAAAAAGGGCATATATTATACCTTATTCTACACAGTTCTGAGTTTTATCTAAATTATACAGGGTCGAGTCACTGAATTATGACCACCTACCTAATAACCCGAATAGCCTCCCCTTGCAGCCAAAACAGCAGCTAGGTGACGGGGCATGGATTCAATGAGTGCTTGGAAAGTGGAAACAGGAATTTGTGTTCATGCCAACAGCATAGTATCACGCAACTCGTGAAGATTCCGGAGTGGAGGGTCTCGCTGACGTGTCGATCCAGATGTTCCCACAGATTCTCGCAAATTTTGATATCTGGAAGGTACCGTCAATGGCTATGCATACTTATCCATCATTGCCGACCAAATGCATCCCTACATGGCATCCTGCATCTTGTGTATCCTGCGAATGATGGCATCTTTCAACAGGATAATGCCAATGCCACGTGGCCAAAATTTGCTGTGCATGGTTCGAGAAGCATGACGATGAGTTCCACTTACTACCCTGGCCTCCATCAATGCGATGCAGTAGAAGACGTGACTCATTGGAAAATGCAACCTTTTTCTACTGGTCTAGGGTCCAATGTTTGTACTGCATTGCAAATGCATGTAGTGTCTTGCAATTCACACTTGTCAATATGGGTGCTGGAACCAGAGGTCTGCTGTGGAGGCCAAGACGCAACAATGTGCGTTGCACAGTTGTTCTCGATAGCTCTCTGGTGCATTCCTTATTCATTTGGGCTGTCAATGTATCGAAGGTATAACGTCAATCACTCTTAACCTGCTATCACAAGCTTCGCTTACCCTGTTCATTAATGGCCCATAGTCCCCTACAGTTTGCATGCCTGGAATGCACATCTTGTCCATTCTTCCATTCATTGTACATGGTACCCGATGATCATACCTTTTTCAAGGTCTGTTAGGTCGCGTACTTTGCCCATGACAGCGACTATTGCTGAATAAACTGTTCCTCTGAAGCCACCTTTATATGTCTTCCAACAGGTGGTTAGGTTAGGTTAAGAGTAGAATGTCTTTATATGTCTCCCCCCCCCTGTGAATGGGCACAACTCTATTTACATAAACCTACATGGCAGTCATAATTCAGTGACTCAATCCTGTAGTTAACACCACATGAAGTACACGGACGATTCAGTATTTTGGAAATAATGGGAAGTTCATATTTACGCAATAACAGCTATCTTTCAAAAATATTTATTTTTAAATTAATGTTCACATTTAATAAAAAACAACCCTTACTGACTGATAGTTTAAGGATCAATTTAGTAAGTTATACAGTATTAGAAATATTAAATGGTCATACCTGAACACACTTTGGTTGAAAAGAAAGGCAGAAATATGGCCAGCATCAATATAGCGTACTTCTGAACCAGGCCAGAGATCTGTTAACTCGACTATTCCTTCGCGTAGAACATAAGCATCATCCCTGGCTACAACTATGATAGTCAATGTTGGATCTACTGGGGGTGAAAAGTTTGCTAGATGAGTAAACTCATCCATTATACCTCTCATGAACTGGAAGGCTTCGTTGTGCGATTCTTTATGAGATCTATGAGATGTAGCACCATTGATGAAGTTTGTGAAACTCTGGAGAGAACTTTTAAACAAGAATTCTCCATTGATTTTTTTATCTGAATGAAACATGTTGGAAGATGTTCTCAATTTAGATGATTCTAACTGAGCTGCATTAAAGTTGTCTACATCATAGGATGCCAAACTGAGAAAGAGAGAAGACGAAAAAGTTTCTACATTCAATTTGAAAAAATAAAATAAAAATAATACAGCGCAGACCCGCTAATTCGAACTAATTCACACAAGGGGTTGTTCGGATTAGCGAGTAGGTATCTCAAGCCTATGTTTCTGCTAACTGGTAATGAATAACTTTACACAAACTTTGAATAAAAAGAAAAGTCTCTAAAACTTACCAAAACATATTTAATGAAACAAAACAACTTAATATTTGTGAAACAAAACATAAATCTAAAGTACAGTACATGTACTGTACTGTAATAGTAACAAAAGTAAGTGCAGTAATTTAAGTACGTATGTACAAAGTAAGTTTTGCATAAGTAAGTTTGACATCTTTCATTCATGTTATACAGTATTAACACAATCTGATTGGCCTAAAAGTAATCAGAAATTTTTTTTGAATTTTGCTTAATGTGTGTAATTTTAAAGCTCTTTCATTTAAACTTCTTAAAAGCATGACTTCACTCAATGAAACTTGTGTGTCTTCAGTCCACTGAAGCAACTTGGATGAGAAATTCTTGGAGCCACAATTTCGATTTCGTCATCACTGTCATCATCACTTTGGTTTTCAGTTGCTTATACATCCTGTATTATGTCTTCATTGATAACATTAAGTAAGCATCATCTTCGGTTTGTATCATCCAGTCAGTCACGTCCTGATCTTATAATGATTCAATGCCATGTATCATTCTTAAAAGCGCTCCTGCTTCAAACACTTCACTGTCCATGTTAAAATCACTGTGGTCTCCAGTTGTCATGGATTCGGTCTCTGTGGTGTCTGGAGGCCATAAGGGAAACCAGGCTTTTTGTAAAACAATTTGGGTTACATTTTCCCAAGCTTCAGCTACTTTGTAGGTTAGGTTAGGGAAATGTAATCGCCCCCTACCCTGATGAGGAAATGTTATTTCGAAACGCGTAGGTTTAATAAAAAAACACTACCATTTTGCTATTCTTAGGCCATTTTTCACTCTTGATTTTGTACCGACTATTATCATGAACTCAGAAAGCAAACTGCAAAAGATTGGTTTCCTTCACTGATGATATATTCGACTGACTGATACAAAATGCTTCATGATTTTAGATATGAAGAATGGATACTGGTAGATATCCATGTCTGAGACTAACATTGAGAAAACAGCAATTATGACTCCCTCTGAACATTAGAAATGCCATGGAACGAATGCCATTTGGATTAGCAAACCTCCTGCAACATCTGAACTTGAATGTTCTTTTACGCAAAAACAAAATAAATAGTAAAGAAAAGTGATCAGATCAGGAAGAGGGGGGGGGGGGGGCACTTGGGGATGATCTACCCTCTGTACCAGAAGAAGAAAGCCTAAGACTGTTTTTGCAAATCTTCCTACTGTTTTATTGGAATAGAATAATTGAAACTGTCCAATTTTAATATCCTTCATCTAGCTAATAATGTTGGGTGAAAACATTTAGATGAAAAAGATAAAATTCTGAAATCAGCAAACTAGGAGAATAATTAACTGCATACATAGGCTATACTAGTTTCTCCTTTGAACAAACAATTCCAACGACTGCAGAAAAAGATAATGAAATAAACTATATTATTGAAGATATCAGGAATAGACAAAATGCTATCAATTTGTCTATGCATAAATTTGTTTCTTGGACAAATAAATAGATAATTAGATTTACATGAAAGGAAAAAATATGAAAAAAAACAACAAAAAAAAAACAGAAGAGTATTACTTCTTCTAACCAGATAGATTGTGTTAGAGCTATAGATTGATTACAAACACCAATGCCTATGCAGAAATGGTAGCATGGGAAGAGAAAAGAAGATGCCAAATGTTTTAAATGCAATATGCAGCATGTGGATTCTTTGCTGGTGAAAGCTCAATAAAAGATGTTTAATTGAAAAGTTTTAATTGATTCCTAGTGAAAAACTAAATGTGAGTCAGTTAAGAAAAAACTCAGCACCGATGCAAACACAAAGAGAAACCAACTTTTGTGCAATGATGCAAACACAAAAAGAATACTATAAATAAAAGTAGACCTATTAGGAAGAAGAAATTAACCCCCCAAGGGGGGGTATAGGATTAATTTTAGTTCATTTATAGTGTATTAATTTTAGTTCATCTATTTTTTACCCATTTTATTCGCACTTTTTAATTCTCTTTTTTTTTAAATCAAAAAAATTATTTTCTCAAACATAGTATTTAGAAAATGGAAAAGAATCTGCTTTTGTTTCTGATCATTTCCGATCGAATGATATATCACATGCCTTTGGAAAACATTAACAGATCTAAAGATCACGTGAACAGTCCCCCCACAACTCCTTCCCCTCTGGGAAAATTAGTTAACTTCTAAATTAACCTTGGAATATCGACAACTCCTGCAAATCCTAGCTCTCCACAACAATGTTATATTGCGAAGGGTATCGGGACACAATTGAGGGAAGGCATAATTGAGGTTGACACAAAATTTGGGTAATGAGGTTGATACCCAAATTGCTAAAACAGCACCTTTGGGTCCTGAACCTTTCTGTGGAATTTCTAAGCAAAGCAAACTGCAATCAGAGAAAGATCGATAACATTAATTACAAAGAGATGACGAAAAGGTGGGAACAGACCACTGATCAGAGATGTGCTAGGCTCATGATTAAGAGACCCTCTCAGAGTCTAACATCCAGTATTCCACAAATCAATAGAAAGAAATTACAGGTTATCGTGGGCTTTCTTACAGGTTGCGGTTTATTGCGTAAACATTTACATAGAATGGGAATTCTTCAGGAAGAACCACTTTGTTTTAAATGGAAACAGCGCACCACATTCTTTTTGATTTAGTAGCTTAATTTTTGGACAACAACAGTCATAACCGATAAAATGCAATCAAATATTTGTAGAATTTCAGTAAATACTGGATTAGCAACTCCTATGAGGTGAAGAAAAAAATAGTTTTCGAGAAAAGCGCAATAATAAACAAGGAAAAATGTAAACACCGTCATGTGACCGTGAATGCTCATGATTGTTGTGTCGTCACGTTTCAGTAGCATGCATTCAGATCCCAGGTAAAATCTATTTCACATGTTTTGCTATTCAACTGTTATTCACAATAATGGTTAGACCTGGGATTTTTTTTTAATGGGACAGTCAAACAAACTGCCTTATAAATTCTTTCCTGGTTGCAGAGTTCTTTTCAAGGAATAATGGCTTTTGCACTTCTGAATCATGCGGTAATAAAGAAATGAAATCCTCTATACCTTAATCTCTTTTTCTACAAGGGCTATTTTTTTTTCAACCTCCGATGGGGCATAAAATAAAGCCAAGTGTGAAAAACAAAATTTTATTACCACGGTCAAGTAATAAAAGCTTCTTTTCAACATAGTCACATTTATCATAGAAGTGTGAAGAATTTTTCAATACCCTCTTAATAAATAATAGAAAATAATTAAAAAATAAAATAAAATAAATAAATCAAAAATAAAAAATAAAACGTTGATGTTTTGGATAGAGGCTAGCTAGCCTTTATAAAAGCAGGGAGGTTAATTCTCTAAAGCAAACGTTTTATGATAAGGGATACAAAAACTCATGCCCCACTATGATAAGTGCCTTCAAAATAGTGGGATCTATGTAGAAAAATACACTATCTACCAAAAAGTAATTAGACACTTTCGATTTTAGACGTTGTGTCGAATATCTAGAAAAATACTTGACGAACATCCTGAAACTTCAGGGATGTAAAGAGCATGTTACACCACATATATTTCAGCGGAGGTTTTGTCCCAAAGGCAAACAGGGGACCAGCAACAAATTGAAAACAAAAAAAAAATAATGTTTGGGATGATCACCCTGTAAAAAATTTATTGTTTGGGGTCACCACTACCTGACACTGGCTGAAGTGATAAGGAGGATTTTTCTAGACTGTTAAGCAGTTACTTTAGTTCCAGTGGCCATTTGACACAGCCATGGGTGATGTTTCACTTAAGTGACAGATTCATGATACCAGCTTTCATCCAAAATATTTTATCTAAGCAGGGTTCGCGCTAGGACAAAAAATCTACGAGTCAATTTGACTCCCAACCTTGAAAACTGCAAGTCAAATTTCAGAAGATGCGAGTCAAATTTTAAATTCCTTTCAACTTCCATATTTTTACATGAACCCCACAATATTTATACTTGCTGCTATAGTTAATTAGAAATTTAAA
Organism: Rhysida immarginata; assembly: GCA_023313115.1. Taxonomy (NCBI): domain Eukaryota; kingdom Metazoa; phylum Arthropoda; class Chilopoda; order Scolopendromorpha; family Scolopendridae; genus Rhysida; species Rhysida immarginata. The sequence goes on from JAHWFO010017072.1 coordinate 418,836, forward strand.
CAAGACCGCATGTGACAAAATGAAGTGAGGTTAAAATGTGGTGAGAAGGATATGGACAGATGAGATTCAAAGTTTAACAAGTCAATTTCGACTCGCTGGTCAAAAAATCACGAGTCAATTTTTAGCAAAATTGCCCATTTGACGCGTAAATTGCGAGTAAGCGCGAACCCTGTCTAAGGTAAGAAAATACAAGACAGTAGATTCTGCTTAATGAGGATACCTTAGGACTGTATGATTTAGTCTAAATTAAGTGGCTAAATTAACTTAATTAACTGCCAAATTAACTGAAGTTTGATTTTAAATTTAAGAGAAATAAATAACTTGATATGACTGATACATTTTAAGCTATCAAAAAGTTATATACAGTACAGATGCAATAAATCAAAAGAGATAATGATAAATCTTACTCCAAAATAATTAGAAGAATAACTAGGTGGTTTGTATTTTCTGTTAATTTAAGAAGTATTATGGGTTTATAATTTACTCAGAAGCCACTAAAGCTAAAATTCTTACTTTAACATCTTGGCTCCATTATTCATTGTGTTCTTATGGTTTACACATGTGGTGACATTTTCACTGCCTTTAAAGTGGGATAAGCATTCCAAACTGGTAGGATAATTTTTGGCAAATTGCTGCCCAGCTTTAAAAACATCATCCTATGTTTTGAACATTAAAAATCAAACATTAAGATACAAAGATATATTTGTAATGACTTTAATGTATAACTGAACTCTATGGGCCTTATCCAAATATTTGGCCAATTTAAAAGCCATAGTATCTGTATAAATACTACACGCATATTGAAAAAGTTTGTAACTTTATTTTTCAAAAATAACTGAAACTATGGCTTTTTTCAGAGCAACTATATCAGACTTTTATCTCAGAAGTTCGACATCCTAGAGCTTTGGAGGGGGGGGGGGGGGGGTTTTACAGGGCTAAAGACCAGGGTTCATGCTTAAAATTTTGATTTGAGAGTCAAAAATGACTCGTTTACAAACTCCATAACCCTTTTCACTGGAGTGCTTTCTCCATTTGTGTGCAAAAAGATTAAGAAGAGAGCAGGTCAAAAAGCAAATGAATTCAAAACTATTCATCGATTTGTACTTCTTCCAGTTAACAGAGCATCATGCGAGCAAGCTTTCAGAATAGGATAAAAAAAGGTCCTCAACAATGCCGTTTAAAGGAAGAATATGTTGACATTTTCAAGACTCTAGCATGAATGGGCCAACCTTTCAAGTGATTGCTGCTTTTGAAATAATGAAGACGAGACGAAAGACTTAAGTGAATCAAATGGATTTAAACAAACTGTGTAGAAATAAATAAAGACAGTTTTATGTTACCAAATGACTCAAACATGTATAAAAAAAACCAACTTTTGTAAGAAATGTTTTTTTCCAATTGGCTCCATTCAGGAAATGAACAATTAAAACACTTTCAGGGCAGGTGCAGGTTTCATCACTTTAAATGTTCAAACTGCCATCCATTTTGCTGCTGGCATTGTGCGCAGTCTCCTTTTCACATCATTATAGGCCAAGAGGACCTCTTCCTGCATATCCTTCCTCACTGTCGCCAATTCTTGATAGACAAATTCTTTTAGTGGTCCCCAGAGGAGGAAATCAAGAGAATTGAGGTCAGGAGACCAAAGGGCCATGATACAAGTCCAACCCTACCAATCCACTACTGTGAGAAGATGCGATCGACAACCTTTTGTGTGATTCATGAGTAATGTGCAGGGCAGCTATCCTGCTTAAACCACATGCCAAACCTCGTCGGAGTCTTCAAGGAGTTCAGGTAGCATGTTTTCCTTAAAGTGACATAGACTATCCTGTTCAGGTTACACTGATAGAAATATGGGCCAATAATGCCACACTAATCATTCGCACTCTACATGTTAGTAGCCTACATCACGGAACCATTCAGCATTTTCCTGGGCCCAATAATGTGCATTATGCGTGTTTGTGTGATGTTGCTTTTAAACATGGCTTCATCCATCCACAACACCAATAAATGAAAATTTTGTACCGACTTCTGAACCACCAGCAAAAAACCCAGCCTCTTCTGAACATGTGGTGGAGATGAATGTGGAAGCGGTGAGAGCCATTGATGTTGAGCATCCACCACACAATTTTGTGGCTTATTCCTGAGTCACGAGAAAGCCATCTCATGGAGACGGTCGGATTCTGTCAAATGGCGGCCAGAACATCAGCAGCTTTCTCATATATGTCTTCTGATCAAAGCATCCGTATTGTGGTTGGGCTGCATCTAGGCACAGTGGATGAAAAAACATTCTGCAATGACGTGTACAATTAGGGTATCGTGCAGTGTACAATATCTCCACAGCACAATAGTTTTGTTGACATTTTCCTAACATCATCAACATGTCTAACACTTCTTCATTGGAAAAAGGCATTTTCAGTGATAACTTGCTACAACTGTAATAAACAATGGCAGGAATCGTTAACAGTACAACAGAGATAAATGTGAAGTGAAAATGTTTTAAAGAAATGTCAATGGGGCAAACTGAAAACACATGAACTGAAATTGTTTTTATTGTTTATTTCTTGAAGGAAGCCGATGGGAAAAAACATTTCCTACAAAACTTTTTCTTTTCCCAAGACCTATCCAATTTGGGCGGAACCGATTTCCAACCATTTCCAGAGAATGGGATAACCACCATTAAATTCTTCACATAGTGTTTAGTCATGTAATTTTTTCCCAAAGCTCTAGGGCGTCGAAGTTAAGGAAGCCTGATACGGATGCTCTGAAACACTCATACTACAAACTTTTAGGGGATGTAGTACGGGTTATTCTAAGCAAAAAAGTTCATATGAATGTGGGTCCTAATTTAAACGAAAACCGAGTTATGAACAAAAATAAAAATGCTGCCACTAAGATCAACAAGTTAATAACTCAGGTTCCATAACAGTTAGGATAATGAAATTTGGGGGAATAATAGGGTACATAAAACTGTGTATATCGTTAAAATCTAATCGAATTCCAACAACTAGTTTCCGAGTTACACAGTCAACATTGTAACATGTGCTGGTTAGTACGCATTGGAAGTCAATCAAATTTTAACGGTATACCCAGGTTCATATACCCTATTATTCCTCTAAATTTCATTATCCTATATGTTATGGAACCTGAGTTATTAACTTGTTGATCTTAGTGGCGGCATTTTTATTTTTGGTCATAACTGTTTTTGTTTATATTCATACCCATGTTCACATGAACTTTTTTGCTTAGAATAACCTATACTACATCCCCTAAAAATTTGTACATTGTATTTTTGAATATGGCATCCTATTTTTGTAATGCAACTAAATATCACGAAAGTAAAAAATATTAAAGAAAAATGTTTCGGACAAAGGTCGCACCATTTCGGGCTCAAACACCCACTTTTTAAAATGACAACAGTTTTCAAGATCATTTGAAGGTTAATTCTAATTTTTTAACTTGCAAAATATATTTTTTTTATTACAGAATCTGATTCAGACATCTTTCTGCATATGATTGGGTAAGTAAGGATCTCTAAATTAAGGTTTTTATTTTCTTGTAAAATTAAATCAAACAAATTATATTTTTATTATTTTTAATTAAAATTAACAAGAAAAATTAGTGCTCCCTCTATATAGCTGCACTCTACATAGCGCCAAATTTATAATGGCAAATCCATATAACGAAGTTTTTATTTTCCAGAAACTTCGTTATATGGATTTGTCATTATAAATTTGGCGTTACATAAAGTGCCGTTATATAAAAGGAGCACTGTATTACCTAAGATGTTCGAAAATACCCTCCATTAACGATGAAGCCACTTTTCTTAACATTGGAATAGTAAACTGCCACAATTTCCACTATTGGTATGCTGAAAATCCTACTGGTACAGAGAAATTGACTACCAACACAGATGGAAAATAAATGTTTTGTGTCGGATTGTAAATGGGTATCTCATTGGACCCTTATTTCTTTAATGAAGCTATCAGTAGTGCATATTATTTGGGTTTCCTACAAACTATTTCCCTTCTTTGCTCGAAACTGTAGATAAAAATGAGATTAGAAACAATAGGATGGTGCACTTCTACACTATGCACGGGCTGTTAGAAACCAGCTTAGATGATAATTTCCCCACAGTGCTGGATTGACTATTCCCTGTGAATCTCTAGAGCTTAATTCGCCTTAATGGGGAGAGGTCAAGAATATGGTTTTTCTAAACTATTCAATCCAGAACACAAGCGGTAACATATAAGGAATGCCTGTCCAAACATTCCACTACAACAACAGAGTATATTTGTAGTGCAAATAACATTTCCGACGTTGATTACAATTGCATATTGATGGTACTTTTAAACATCTTTTATAAAAAATTTTGTTTGTTAATTAAAATAAAAATGAATAAAAATGTAATTTGTTTGATTTAATTTTACAAGAAAATAAACCTTAATTTGGAGAACCTCTTACATAATAATATGTAGAAAATTTTTCTGAATCAGATTCTGCAGTAAAAAATACAGTGCCCCAAATTGACGTATACACTCTTTGAAACGTTATAGCTCAGCAATGAAATGAGATAGAAATATAAGGTTTGTTGTGTATGATCCAGACGGCACTGGAAAAGCATAGCAACACGTTCATTATTGTTCATTTGTTTATAAACCAAAATGGCAGTGAGACTTTCATTCGATGAATGTAAGTGGATACTGAAGTGTTATTGGAAAGTGGAGAATGTTGAGTTCAACGGCGTTGGACGGTTGAATTTGGTACACGCCAACAAGGGTAACAATAACATAACTCCGAAACAAGTTTGAAGCCGAAGGAAGGGTGAAAGATGTGTTGAAAGGACAAAAAGGAAGTGCTATGGAGTTCCTGCCTCGACTTATACCTTTGGGGAACTTTAAAAAACACGGTATATGCCACAAACACTAACGGAATTAAGATACCAGATTGAACATTCCATCAATGATATTCCATTAGCTACAATCCAGTCGGTATGTCACTCTGTTCTACTTTGGTGTTGGGAGTTTTCTGTGGCAGAAGGTGGACATTTTGAACATGTTTAAGGAAGTTTAAGGAATAAAATACAATAAACCTTATATTTCTATCTCATTTCCTTGCTGACTTATATCATTTCTTCTTGTATACTTTGCTATTTAAAAAAAAATCTGAGTTGACCTTCAAATGTCCTTGAAAACTACTCTCTCAAAAAATGGATATGCATCTGATTGCCTTCTTGAAATGCTGCCACTTTTTTATGAAACATTTTTCTTTATTACTTTTCATGTTCAAGATCTTTAGATTCCTTACATAAAATAGGACGTTGTGTAGTGGAAGCCACTTACTGGAATATTTTTTGACAGACCTTTTTTTTTTTTTTTTGATAAAAATAACTACAGTAACTGATAAATGTAGAATATAAGAGATTGCAACCTTTTATTAAAATGTTGTTAGAAATAACTTTAGAATACACGTATAAACAATTAATTAAAAGCAATGCAAAAATTATTAAAAATAAAAAAAAAAGAGACAGAGAAATTCAGTGTTGTCTGTCTTTCTATTTAGTAATTCTTTAATACAATGCTGATTTAAGTTTTTGCCCATTTTAAATGCAGACTTATCTTGACCATCTTATTCAGAGTTTGCAATCTGTTTATATTGGGAAGCATTAAAATTTCAATATCAAATCTTTAAAATTTTAAAGGGCAACTCTATGCAAAAAATCGATTATAATTTCTTTATAGAATACCATTCTTTGATATAAATATAATTAATTTCTGCTGAAATTTTAAATTTTGGTCCATAACTTCAATATAAAAAAAGTGCTTTGAAAAGCAAAAAACGGTGCTTTTGCACTTCCCTCTCGCTGGCTATTTTATCTTGAAGTGATGTCGATGGAGTCAAATGAGGTCAATGAGAAAGACAGGCCCTGACATAGAAAAGTCACCTAACCATAGTAGGCAAAATGTAAAGGCCCTGGCACGGAAAAGTCACCTGACCAACAATTCGACCTTCACAGTTTTCAACAAATGAAAAAAAAAATATAAAATCCATGATGGAAACAATGAAGATAACATTGTTATTCGGACTGCAATAACAAATAGAATTAGAAAGTGTGATCAATTGCACAGTAACTAATGCTAAAATCAGGCGAGGCGGCAGAGTGTGAAAGAACAACGTTGCAGTCAAACCCAGTGCTTTTCTTTAATTCAGCCCCTGGGACCATATTAGATTTTGTTTCATGATTTTATTTCAGATATAATATTGTTTATTGTAGTTCAGAGAAAACTCATCTTAAGTTTCATTGTCAGGTATAGTAGATATTTTTAATTAGTATTTTCAATGCTTTGACTATTCAATGTTCATTTTAATATTTTTTATTCTCAAGTTTAAATGTATGTATATATATTTTTTTATATATTTAAAATGCCCTTCCACTCTCCCAGGGCCATAATACTACACATGACCTCATCTGACCTGTTTGGATTGACCACAAAAAAAACAATACAATTCAAAAATTTTGAACTTTTAATATTTTTCAAAAAAATGGTACCGCAAGCCAACAAAATAGCACACCCTTTGTACTACAGTACCTGGTTTTAGGAAAGTTAACTCTTATTATAAAAAACAAATGGGGGACACATTACCACCTTTTTCTCTATATTAAAGGTTAGGCTTTTGATTTAAATAAAATTGTATATGACCGTAGAGTTGTCCTTTAAGCAAAAGTGGCTGTGAAATATTTAAAAGAACTGGCTAATTCTGGGCTACTTACCATAGTATTCCAAAGGTTTTTTTGTTTTCTGAAATGAAAAAAAAGGGTCTAACAAAGGAAATAAGGTAATTTATTGAGATCTGATGCATATCGGTGTAATCATCACATCTCAGACCTGCCAACTTTCAGAAAATAAAAAGAGTAAAATCCTTCACGTTATAGTTAGGCCTATGAGAATTTATATAAGTGTGCTGATTCATCAATTTTTCAATGAATAACCCATTATCTATAATAACTTATTACATATTTTTAACAAAATATGGCATAAACAAATAAGTGAACATAAACATCAATTTCAGAACTAATGTTTTTAATTAGAAAAAAATATCACGTTAGAATATGAAATAACATTTAAAGGAAAAGGTTAATTATTAAAAGATCTGAGTGAAGCTGCTCTAACCAAAAATTAATCAGTTTACTGCTCCTCCTAAAACAGTAAACTAGACTTTTTAGATTTTAAAATGTAAAATGTTCTAATGTTTTGTTTGACATTGATGCTCTAAACATAGTACGATTTTTTGGCTAGTTTGGCACTCTTCAAGGATAAAGAACTACTCTCGTCCTTATCTATTTTACCTTTAATTCTCTGATGATCCCCCTCTAGCGTTAAAACGTTGAACTTCCGCTGACACGAAGGAAAACATTGAAATGATAAGCGATATGGAGGCCTAATATCTCGAGGACCACGCCCTTCATGATGGAAAAAATAGTCCTACTTTAAGGATTTAATTTCCGTAATAATGTGTTCCATCGCCTACTCATGCAGTAGAGAAGTTCAACATTTCTCCAACTAGGAAATTATGAAAAAACGTAAAATCCTTTATATAAAGCGTAAAAACGTAAAATGGTATTAAAAGCGTAAATTTTACGTGTAAAACGTAAAAGTTGGCAAGTCTGACATCTTAAACTATCTCAAGAGGGGAAATCTCCCACTCAATCAGCAACCATGGGAAGCCGTGTGCCGATTAGAGGATTTACAATATAGCGTGTTTTCACTTACAAGTATTTCTTATAATTTTTTTTCCCCATAAATACTAAGAAGTACTCTATACATCACAGGGAAATATTTTCAACTTATCCATAACCTCTTAACCAACTTTGCTAAATAACAACACAAAAAATATAATACCACCATTGACAATTCGATAATTTTTCCATTTTTTGTGATAGATCTGACACAACACTAGTACATTAAAATCTCAAAAACAAGTTTTAATTTTAAAAATATTTAGAAGCTTTCTGTTTACTATTTTATTGTGGCTGTGTTATATCTTTCACAAAAGTGGGATATGTCTGATGTCTCTTTTCATTCCCAATTATCAACTTTTCGTGGTTATGAAATTCAAATTTGCCTTAAGTTTACTATTCAAACTAAAAAATAACCCCGGAAATATCTACAGGCCCAATACATACAAACTTCCACGAACCCAAAAAAATCTGTTGATTCAGATGAATGTGATGTTGAACGAACACATCTAAAATAGCATATAAGAAAAATAAGCTTAAATCTATTCTAGTTTCAAAAAGGAAACAAAAAACTTACATCTTCTAATGTAGACAGCATTTTCTTAAATTCGTTGTGATATATTCCATCAGAAAAATACTGATTCTCAAGTAAATGCCAAGGAATAGCACCACTCATGACACCCTACAAAAGATTAAATCATTATAGCCCCTAGTGAAATTTTTCTAAAGCATTTTGAAATATTTATTCACTAGACTCTGGACCCACTATCTATGAACTAAAAATAATGCATGCATGCTGAAGCTGGTATCAATCCGCTTGAAAAAGAAACTGAAACTATTCTAAGGTCTCTGCTAAGTTGTCTGTACAGTGTAGTCGTGGTTATCTGGACTATTGATTGTTGTTCCAATCCGGATAATCGAAATTTCCGGTTAATCAAGGTTTTATTTATACGTGTACACATCTATAATAAATATTCATTTTCAAGTTTTGATAAATTTTATTTAGATTAAAGCTGTGCTATTTAAGAACATACAAGCATTGTAAAACAAACATTAATGATTACACAATATTGACAGTTACCATAAAATCTAGATAATTAAAAAAAAACTTGACAATTAGAGCAAAGTCGATTTACAAAAAGGTACATAAAGAATAACTTTAAGGGTTTGATTTGTCTGTTTTTAATTCAGTTAGTTAAAAGAAATAATCAGTTATCTGTTGTTGTTTCAAAAATTCAGTTAAATTAAGTTTGATGCTTTTTCCATCATTCATTTTAGAGTCATTAGTTCTGGTAAAGGACAATTATTCTGTTCAGCCCATAAAAGGGATGTTTCCAAACATTTTACAGCAGTTTTGTGACTACTTTTTTGGCTGGTTTGCATTTCATTTTCATCGCCATTTTCTGATGTGTTGGCATTTAGTACTCGTTCAATGATTTCATCATCAGTTAAGGTTTCGTGGACTTCATTAATCCTGTCGATAATATTTTGATTATTTAGGCCAGTAATCTTCATAGTTCCAAATATTTCAGAGTTCTTACGCTTGTTTTTCGGGTGATTAAATCCTTCATTGGAGTGATCCTAATCATTTTCCATTTGTTCAATGTTTTCGTCTGAATTACAGACAACGGGCCACATGTTTTTCCAAGCTGCTCTCAATACCATTTTAATCACACCATTGCATGCTTCACCTAACCAAAAGTCTACATCCTTTATATTAACTGTTTTTAAGATGCAGGAAATATCGGTATATGTGTATTTTAGTATACCAAAGCTCATACTAATTCAGGATTCGTTAATACTTACGGAAAATAAAGATAAAAATTAACGAAATGTTAACACACTAACAGCATATACTTTCGGTATAATTTCTTATACACACTCCACGTTATCCGTCACTAAAAAGGTGGTTTTCCGGACCGCTACACTGTAAGCTCCCATCTTAAGCCCGAGTTCTATGGAGTAGCGAGTTTAAGATGTCAGCTTTGAGTGCAGCGATCCGGAAAACCACCTCTTTAGTGACGGATAACGCGGAATGTGCATAAGAGATTATACTGAAAGTATATGCTGCTAGTGTGTTAACATTTCGTTAAGTTTTATCTTTATTTTCTGCAAGTATTAACGAATCCTGAATTAGTATGAGCTTTGGTTTACTAAAATACACATATACCGAAATATCTGCTCCCTCCTGGATTAATATTCGATACAATAGCTTCTTCCGGTAATTAATTTTAAGGCACTGGATAACATTTTGATCCATTGACTGTAACACCGATATTACATTAGGAGGAAGAAACATAACACATCATTTTATCATCACTTTGCAGTTCCTCTTCAAAAGGATGGTCAGGACAACTGTCCAGTAGAAGTAGAGCTGTTTGAGGAAGTTTCAATGTTTTTAAATGTTGTTTGACTTGAGGAATAAATTCTTATTGAAACCAATTCTTAAAAATTTCTCTTGTCATCCACAAACAATTTTGCCAATGATATATATACATTTTAAAAACATTGTGGTTTTCTAGACATCCCGATGGCCATTAGTTTCAGCTTGTGTGAACCAGAAGCATTGGAAGAAACCAAGAAAGAGTCTTTCTTTGTGCTGTTTTCTTCCTGGAGCAGAGGATTCTGCAGCATGGACCAAAGTTTTTTCATGTAACATCTTCTAATAAAGGCCGCTTTCATCAGCATTATACACTTGGTCTCAGTTCAAATTCATTTCAGAAACGGTTTGGTTAAATTTTTCTAAAACTGTTTCTGGACTAGCATCGACAGAAAGCTTTTCCCCACTTACAGAAAGCAGACGAATTCCAAAACAGGACTTAAAATTGTCAAACCAACCTTGACTAGCATTGAAATGCTTTTCACTTGATTTACCTGTCATTTTCTCATAATAATATTTTGCTTTTTCTGCAAGAATTGGATCACTTACTGGTGTACCTCTGCTGCGTTCTTGCATGAACCAAGAATAGAGAGAGTCTTCCACTTCTGGGTGTTGATCTTTTTTTAAGCGTTTTCCGCTTTCCTGTTCACATTCAGTCTTTGAAAAAAACTTCCTTATTTCGTCTTTTTGTTTCTTGATGTCAGAAATAGTTGATATTACCACACCATAAACGGCAGCAAGTTTTGCATCACTTTCACCTTTGTTAAACCGGGTCCAATTGTTCAGGGGTCCGGATAACCGCGACTACACTGTATTTGAAACTTCCAACTAATGGGAAAATGCACAATTTTTAGTTTAAAAAAATAATAATAAAATAAATATAACAGTTACTTTTAAAAGCATTCAAATAGTAATTTCATGTTGTTGTTTTTTTGCACAACAAATATCCAAAGAGAAAAGGTTTATCTTTTATGGTGAATTGGAACAATATGGCAAAACAGTAAAACAATGCATGTGCACTTCAACTTTAGTTCATTTCTACTGGGACAAGGGTATAAATGAGTGCAGTTTATGGCCCCTCTGCAAGTCAACTTTAACAGTTCCGATGCAGTACCAACTGGGGAATTTACTAATTTGAAGACATTTAAAAATGATTGGGTTCAAAATGGTGAATGAGATCTCCCTCCTTTCCAAAATAAAAATTATTTCCTCCTTTTGAAATTATGATGAAATCTGCTACTGAAAATAATCTTTATCATATGATTATGGGAGTAAAAAATGGATATTAGCTATTGTACTAAAACTGGAAATGAAACAGAATTCTGGAAACTTTCCTAATTTTTCTAATTTTTGACTTTTAATAACCATCAATTAGGAAATATAATGCTCAACATAAATTAGCACTTACGGTAATACAAGGTTATTCATATGTCCGTGAAACATTTCATAAATTCTTTACAAATAATCTATGCATAGAATAAATAATTTTATTATATGGATATAGAAGGTTTTCTTAAGGTACAAGGGTGGATCGAAACGTAACACACAACAATTTTTTGTAGTAACATTTTAAATAATAAGCAAAAAAAGAAAAAACACACAAGAAAGAAAGAATCTATTTTTCAACATATGCACCAAGTCCTGCCGACACATTTCTCCCATTGTGGCATCAGATTCAATATACCTCTTTCATTAAACTCTGTTTTCTGGTTGTAGAACCACATGCTCATGACTGATTTAACCTATTCATCCGAACCAAAGTGTTGGACTCCTTTGAATTTCTTCATTGGTCCGAAGAGGCAATAACCAGATTGTGTGAGGTCCGGATTGTAGGGTGGATGTTTGAGCACCTCCCACGGGGTAGCCGTGGCCTAGTTGTCTCGCCGATGCTCGACTCTCGGTGGAGTTAAGCAACCTTAGGTACGGCTAGTGTCTGGCTGGGTGACAGCCAGTGAATATCCATCTCCCCCCGTGCTTCGGAGGGCACCTTAAGCCGTCGGTCCTGGCTGCTACTGTTATCCTGTAGCAGTCGTTATTGGGGATAGTACAATAGACTCAGAGAGTCGCAGTGCTTGGTTTCTTGATAACCACTTTGGTTTTGTGGTAACCACCCCTTACAGTTCTGTTCTGTTCTAGCACCTCCTAGCCAAATTTCTCAATTTTTCATCGGAAAGATTTTCTCGGCCCTCTTTGAAGAATCTGCAACACCTGAAGATGTTGCTACAGTTCAGACAATCAGCACCATACACCTCCAACATTTTCCTGTGGGTTTCACTCAAATTTTTTCGTTTGAACTACAAAAAACAGACTATTCCTGGCTGTTCTTCACAAGTTGACGATCTAGCATACGCGCCATCTTTAATCAGTAGTTATCGGTTCTTCCGCTAGGGCGAGTCGCCGACACCTGATCAAGCCATTGCGTTTGTAGTGAAATATTTAAATTATCACTTTGCTAACTTTGAATATCCGGACCAAAATAGCATTCCATAAAAAAATTGTTGTGCGTTACTTTTTGATCCACCCTCGTATTTCACAGATGCTCAATGTGTTCACCTTTGGTGATAAGGCAGACATCTAGGCGATAATCCATTTCATCCCATGGCAAGTCAAAAGATAACAGTCCACCAGAATTACAGCAGCAGTGATATGGTTGCAAAGATCCAGTAGGTTATCTGGGAATGGAAGCACAAAGACAGTATCCTTGTCAAACCTCTACAAGAAGAAATCACACAGGATTAAATCCGGTGACTGAAGTGGCGATCCCATTATCGGAGCATCTTCTTTTCCTTTGTGTCCTATCCTGAATGCCAAATTTGCTACTACTTCCTCCTGACTGCAAACTATAGCAATTATGCACGTGGGATTTTTCTTAAAAAACTTGGAGAGTTTCCCTCTCTATTGGTATAAGATTTACTACCATCCATTGTTTAGTTTACTTGTTATGAATTTTTGAAAGGTTTCACAGACTTATGAATAACCCTGTATAAGTACTAAGCCTTGTTAACTCTAGAAATTTTTTTTTATTTCATTATTTATTAAGCTTCCAACTTTCCTTTACATTTTTTTTCCTTCATTTGAAAACTCAATTTATTGTAACTTTCAACCCAGGCCTCTATTTCGAAAAAAAATTATGCCCAGCAAATTGCATTTACATTAACAGTTATCTTAAGAAAATTCTCCTTTATATAGCATATTATGAAAAGTAAATGCTTAACAATAAATGCTGATGAAAATAATCTATTTTACTTGTGTGAAGACACAGGATGCAGTCGTCCAGGACAAGCAAGGAACCAGGACAAGAGGTTTCGGCCAAACACCAGCTGCAATTGATGCCATCTGCACATATATGTAAAATTATATTATAGTTACACATGTGTATAAAATAATTAAATCTCACATTTTCAAACAAAAATATATTTATCCTTAATTGTGAGAAAGAAAATGCCTAAAATTTAATTTTTAGAAATGCCAACAATAGCTTGCCTTCAAAATTTTCATAAACATTTAGAAAAATTAAGACTTATGATGCTCATCCAGAAAGTAAAGATACATAGGTTATAGCTAGATGGTAAATGTGCTACGATAATTTCCACAGGGTTAAATTTCACTTTCTTTCGTTAGCTTGTTTTGCTAATTCAGTGGTGGCACCACACTGCGTTGTGTTTGAGAAACAGTTATGTTTGATATGGCGGCACCAATTCAAAATCTCGCTAAATGCGAAGTCCGATCTGTTATTCGATTTCTTAATGCCAAACATGAGTCTCCAGCTGAAATCCACAGACAAATTGTTGCTGTTTATGGTCATGTTATGAATCGACAAAATGTTGCAAAGTGGTGTCGTGAATTTCGTAATAGCAGAGCTGATGTTCATGATGAAGAAAGAAGTGGTAGGCCACGTCTGCTCGGTGATAATCTTCTTCAGAAAATTGAAGCAGAACTTCGTGCAAACTGACGGTTGACAATCACAGACTTGCATGAATTGATTCCAGATTGTCAAGGACACTGATTCATCAAGCTGTAACTAAAGAATTAGGGTACAAAAAATTGTGTGCTCATTGGGTCCCCAAGATGTTAACAGACGAACACAAAATGAAATTCGGATTCGGGCTGAATATGCTTACACGTTATGATCAGGAAGGCGACAAGTTTCTGGATTCCATTGTGACCGGAGACAAAACTTGGTTTTAGCACCACATGCCAGCATCCAAGCAACAATCACTTCAAGGGGGCCACATTCACTCCTCCAAAACATAGAAATTCAAAACTTCAACAAAAAAGATCATGGCTTCTGTCTTTTGGGACAGACAAGGTGTTCTGCTCATTGATTTCATGCCACCTGGAACAGCAATTAATGCTGCAACATTTCCGATGAGCCATCCAGAACAAAAGGAGGAGGATGTTAACAAATGGGGTCTGCCTCCTCCATGACAATGCTCGACCCCATATGGCACGTGTCACCACAGAGTTGCTGAAAAGTTTCAAGTTCCGAATCATTTACTGTACAGTCCGGACCTCGCACCCAGCGATTTACACCTGTTTCTTCGCCTGAAAAAGCATCTTGCTGGGAAATGGTTCAATGATGATAGAGAGATGAATTCGGATACTACTTTTCCACAAAATGAGTTTGATGATCAAAGTAGTATCCGATGATTAACTCATTTTGTGGAAAAGTGGTATCCAACTTCGTCTCTCTATCTACAAGTATCCACAGATCAAGGTCAGTCAATTATATTATTTTTTATATAATTTTTGTGATTCGATGATGATGATGATGACAATGTGAAGCATGAAGTCAACGCTTGGTTCAAAAGACAGGCGGCATCCTTCTATGACACGGGAATACAAAAGCTCGTCTCCAGGATCAATGCGTGCTTGGATAATGGTGGCAACTACATTGAAAAATGAGCTTGCATAAAAATACTTGATAGTAATGAAGGGCGTTATAAAAAAATTTTTTGGACCTGTCAGGCACATCTTTACTTTCTGGATGTGCCTCGCACAACTGAAGAATATGCCTGTAATGCCCCCATAAATTTTTACCTACCATGGGAATGAAATGATAAGCAGGCACACAAATAAAATATAATAATTAAGTAATATGATAAAATTTCTTTTTAATTATATCCGCAGTATATCACTGAAATGGGTATGGGGAGAAGAATAGTGCACATTCAGAAACATTCAAAAACTTTTTATTTTCATTTAAGAAACTAATGACAGATGACCAAGCTGTTATTCTATTATGAATAATCACTGTGCAATTTAGATTTTAAATGGTCTGGGACTCTGTCCTTAGGGTTTCCAAATAAATTTTTTAGTTGATGTGGGTTGCTGAAATTACGAGAAATGTTATGCAACTTAAATATTGAATGTAGATCCTTAACAAAGAACTTATTGTAAGGTCACACCGGCCAATGAATTAGAAACCTTCGTTCAATATGATATTGACCCTCCTTTGGCTGTAATTATAGAACATACGCGGTTTGGCATGGACTCTACAAGGTGTTACAATGCAGGTAAGGTAATCGCAGACCATGCATTCGTCCATGTTATTTCTGCTTGGGTACGTAATCTCTCACAGTCTGGGATCACAATTATAAATGCATGGAGCGTCGCTGCCTTCCTGTGAAGTGTAGAGCGGTTAACCGATTCAGAAAATTAAAGTAGAGCAGGAATCGAAGTACAGGAGGAATAGAAGTAGAGGAGGAATCTAAGTAGAGGAGCAATCGAAGTAGAAGAACAATAGATGTAGAGGAGCAAT
>JAHWFO010017072.1:434721-460298 GCA_023313115.1 Rhysida immarginata
GTAGAGGAGCAATCGAAGTAGAAGAACAATAGATGTAGAGGAGCAATCGAAGTAGAAGAACAATAGATGTAGAGGAGCAATCGAAGTAGAAGAACAATAGATGTAGAGGAGCAATCTAAGTAGAGGAACAATAGATGTAGAGGAGCAATCGAAGTAGAGCAGGAATCGAAGTATAGGAGGAATAGATGTGTTGATGCCATTGTTATTACCTATTGTTGCACAAACTTTGCCTTGCTTTGTTGGTCATGAGATACTTCTCATTAATATGACTTGCCATCATCATGAATATCGATTTATTATCGATAATTATTATTTTTTCGAAATGAGTTTTGTGAATTTATGGGGTTAGTACCCATATATTGGGTTGTTTCATAAATATTGGCCGAATTTGATGGAAAGAAAGATAGAAGAAAGAAAAGAATACATTTTATTAAGTGAAATATCTGCTCTCAGGAGCTATGCATTGTGTCCAACGTGTGGGCAATGAAAAATGCCATAGTGGCAGATGTCGGTATTAAAAGGTTCCAAATAACAGGTGACAGCAGTAAGGGCAGCATCCCGATTAATGAACTGTTTGTCCCGCAAGAAACTGTACAAATGACGAAACATGTAGAAATCATTTGGGGCCAAGTCAGGTGAATATGCAGGTTGAGGGAGAAATTCATACCCCAAGGCATAATTTTCTGCAGGGTTGCAACATCTTGGAGTATTGGACCTGCACGACTCACCAATGATGGTAGTTTTCTTCACAGAAATCAGAAATTGTGTCAACAGTAACGTTGCGATGCAGAAAAGGTGTTAGAGTCTCACAATGTTTTAGGACAAGACAGGTTTCAGTGCTGCTGTTCGGTGAGGACATGTGGGACCCAAATCCAGTTTTTCGACTTGCCAGATGTAAGGTTAAAGTTGCCGGTGAAACAGTAAGCTCGTTGGATAGCTCATGTACAGTGAGAGTCGGTTTTTGTTCTACTTTCTGCCATAACTGTTTGGAACCCTCACAAATAATCTATAAGCAGTTCTGTCACTCGTCATGCACACACCCCAAGTCCATTAACATTAGCAATGGTTTCCTGCACATTCCATCCAAGTTTGTATTTGTACAAAATCACTAGCCTGACATCTTGCTGCTCCATGACATTAATGTCTGCACTGCTACTAATGCAACTACTGGAGAAACCTCTGGACCAGTTCTACTTAACTTGTAGGGGGTTGTCATAGCTCCTGCTATAATGCTATGCATCATAGGGCACATGCAAAGTAGCCTAAGCAAAATCGGCTAATACTTACGAAACAACCCAATAGCTTTCAGGTGACGTTTGAATAGTGGAATAGAGAAAACCTCCAAAAAGAAAGCAACATTCCAGGTTTTCTTAGCAGCGATTCGTAATTGTAGGCTTTTCCTGTTAAAATTTTAAATTTCTCCTCGTTTTATTATTGGATCATTATACACAATTTTTCATAATATGTAGAAATGATTTTTTAAACTTTTATTTTGCATAATCAGTGTATTATATCCCAAAAATTACCGTATATGGAATATGATATATTTTGATTCATGAGCCGATATTGGTATTTGTTTTCATAATATTATCTTTGAAATGTTAGAGCAAATCATGGCAGTTGTGGTACAAATATTTTTATCTACTTGACATGATATTAACCATTTTTTAATTATATTTGGATCTTTGGGAAAATGAAAAAAACAAAAAAAAACATTCTTATCTTTTGTATTGTATTGTGCATTTTTAAAATGGAAATCACACATCTTTGCATCTTTTTTATGTAAAATATATATTTTTCATAATAGTTTTAAATTTTGGAGCTTGTGACCTCATGAAGCTGGAAATATGCCAATTACCAACAACAGATGGGGCAACAGACGGCTTTTACTAGCAGATGGCATTACCAGCATTTCATATATCTTGTATTTTCTTATAAATTTATATTGCTACATAGCTATCAGGTCGTTGCATATCAAATGTCAGATTTCGAGGTGGGTTGGCGGTGTGAATGGTGGAGTCGTCTTGCTGGAACATCCAGCACGGTCCACCCACAAGCTCTCCAAACGGGAGTAGGTTGGTCTCTAGCAAGTCTTGGTAGGCAATTGCGTTCATTCGTCCAGTTGGGAATGCCAGAGTGGTCTTGCCATTGTATCCGAATGCGCCCCAGACCATAACAGAGCCTCCACCATGCTGCGTTTTTGAGAAAAACTTTTCCTCTTTGCGGAGATCGTGCCAGTAGTAGGCATTCCTGTCTGGTCCGTCGAGATTAAACTTCTTCTCGTCTCTGAATAAGAAGCACTGCCATTCTTTCTTCTAGGAACCATATCTTCTAGCCCACTGTATTCTTTTCTGCTTATGAGATTCTGTCAACCTTGGCTGCTTTTTCATTTTTTTGTACACCAATTGTTTACTGCATCGAGCAATTCTTGACAGCGATGGCTTACTGATATTAATGCTGGGATCACGAGAAAGCTGAGACAAACTTGTCCCACCAGCAGAAAGTTTTCGGACTACCATTCGTTCCTGTCTTTTCGTCAGTTTTCGTGGTCTCCCAGTCGCCTTCCTTGTACCATATCGGTGTCCCAGTTTAAGAAAATTGTCCACAACTCCATGAGATCGTCCGATTTTCTTTGCAATTTGTCTGGCAGACAGACCGTCATTTTTATATGCAGTAATCTGCCCTTTCTCAAATTCAGAAAGTGGTTTCCCTCGATCCATACTTGAGTGTGAATGGGGATGAAATCAGGACCAACACACACCTTGATTTTGTTTGTACACAAACGAAAAGTCAGTGTATTTTCAAATTGGGTTTTTCTACACTTGGGAGCATCCCATTCCTTTGTCTCAAGGTAAAAAGTAAGGATTTCTCCACTTTTAAAGAGGGTGGTCATATCTTTTTGAAATAGCTCTTTTTTGCATAAAAACCGTTAAATATTTTTTAACCGTTTTTTTAATCATCAGGCAGATCACAACCTAGACTGACATTAAACTTGTTATCTATTGTTATCCATAGGTATCCAATTTGTTATCTTAAATAAAAAATGTTAAGGAAACAAAACTTTATTTTCTGTTGTTTTTTGGGGGGAAATGCAGTTGGCCATATCATTTTGAAATCCACCTTAGTAAAGTCATAAGATAGCTGCCCCAACCCCTTTTTGATCAGCCGGTTAATCTAAATAGCAGAGAAGTGCTGAATTAGAAGATAGGAGGCAATAGTTGTCCACAAGAGATTTACTCAGCATAGCATAAATATATGTTTCAACCACTAACAAGGGAACCATCTGAATCTGTATCTCACAGTTCCACACCTAATTGAAATATTTTACTCACCTAAAGCTAAATATTGATGCTTGCAACATAAGATATTGCAAAATTTTGTTTCTCTCAAAATAAACCGCTAACACGAAAAAAAATTTGAACACACACAGCCATACAAAGATTCCATTGCTGATACGCTTGATGGAACTGCTTTTCTCCACCACTCAACAATACGCATAAATCTACTTCACATGAATGTAATGGAACTAGCTCCTAAGAAGAAGTACCAGATGACAATTGAATGGATTTTGAACTTTCTAAACAAGCTTTCTAAAATAGATTATTAAAATTAATTGCTATCCAGTAAAAAAAAAAAATCTGTATAGTAATTACATGTAATATCCATTTCCTTAATGTATTATTTTATTTTAATTAATTTGATAATCTTAGCAAACTTTCCAGTGCTTTATAATTTTAAATAAAATATTCATGGATGCTTACCACATCTTATAAATTATTTCGAAACAAATAAAGGTACAGCAAAATTAAACTGTTGTGCTTAATAACTCTGCTCTAACTGCAATTCTGTGGCGACCGCCATTAACGATTTTATCTCCACCATGCATTTTTCTCTCACTTCCGCTACCACCACCGCGTAACGCCATTGCTTCCAAGGTATGCTTGTGTGCAAGCAAAGAGTTTTCTGTACAGGTTCGGTTAGTTCCTCTTAGTAAGTTATCATTATCCAATTTTAGTGAGGGTATATATACAGATAGGAAACCAAGTCAGGAATTAGAGTCTTATGGTATTATCCATTGCTGGGCTGGAGAGTGGCCACCAGGAACTGACAAAAAGTCTGTTTCCTGATTGGTCTTATAAACAAAATCAAGTGAAAATAAGGAAAAATTACAATAAAGGTAGTGCATGGTTTTTCACATAGACCCAAAAAATCTGGATTTGCCCACCACATCCTAACCAGCAGACATGCAGCAATGAAAAGATCCTTCACACAACTGACAACTATAGGATTCTAAATTTCTTGGAAGTCTTTTGAGATTTCCAAATACCATGTAGATTCCTTAATGAGCCATGACAGGGGTCCATTAAACTTGACAAATTGAACCAGATTATTGAACCAAATAAAGTAACTGTACCTTTATTGTAATTTTTTCCGTAATTTCTTCTTATTTTTACACTTGATTTTATTTGTATAGTCACTTTGGAAATGAGACTTCTTGTCAGTTGCTAGTTGGCCACTTTCTAGGACCAATCCGGCAATGGAGTATAAGACTCTAATTCCTGATTGGTCCCCTATCTGTATATATATATATATATATCCTCGCTAAAATTGAATAACGACACATCCTAAGTGACTGACCACTTTGTGGTCTAAATGTACATTTATACTATGCTGAATAAATCTCTTTTATGGATGAGTGTTTCCTCCTACCTTCTATCCATAAAGAATCCACAGCTCCTTGCGGTCAGTTTTCACTTTGTTTTATTTAAGTGCTGGATTGTTTGTTTAAAAAATTTTAGAATGTATTACCATCCAACGATTAAAAATGGATACTGTATAAAAATTATACATATCTGGCTCAATGGTTGGGAATAACAGGAAGAGTTCCTAAGCCACTTCTCCATGCAATGAAAATAATGCTTACTCTATGGTGGTCCTCTGCCAGTGTCATTCATGTCATGGGTCAAATCATGACATCAGATCAGTACTATACAGATGTATAATATATACAAGAAAAACTATGCATTAAGCAGCCAACCTGTATCAATAGATAGACAAAGTGTCCTAATGGTTAGAGATTAAGACCAATCACATACCTTATGTTGGACTTCAAAACTGTAACACATCCTCCTTAATCTCCTGATCTTTTGCCATCATTTAAAATTATAACCTTTTCCATCATTTCAAAACTTTTTGTCGAAGAAATGCATTACCAATGATGCATCATTGTATTAGGCAGTGGAATACTTGCTGAATTTTTAAAATGTAACATTAACAATCTGGCCAATTCATTTGCAATAACCCAAAAACCAAAAAATAACTCAAGTGCTAAAATAGCTGGTCTGCTGATAAAACTAGAACTACCTTAGAGTATTTCAAATAAATTAACAATTATAGAATTTCAATACAATAAGATATAAAAGTTTGAACAGAAACTCAATCATCAAAAAAATAATTCAAGATCATGTAATACAACGAGTTTTTAATATTTCTTAAATTTTACCAGGTCTTGAATACACATTGATTCTTTTTCTTGTCAGATTACCATTCCATAAGCACCCTTTTCAGCAAATAACAATCATAACGCAAAGATATACAAATTTTGAATGACTTATTGCAAAAGTGTCTGAAATGTTTTACCTTTTTTTGTTCTCTAATTATTAATATGTCCTTTCTTTTGTTCTTGAAAAACATAAGGTACTTTTTGTTTTTATTTTACCAGTAACTTATGTTATGTACGAGGTGTGTTTTTTAAGTAAGTACAGTTTTGAAATATGGCTGCTATAGCGCTGCGTTCGCCATTCAGCGCATGCGTGCTAATTACCTTCATCTTTTGGCTAGCCACGGACGACATTATGGAAGCATTCGCTCGCGTTGATGTTTGTCTATGCAGGTTTAAAATGCCTTAGCCCACTGAAAATCCCTCCGACTGTGAAATACGCACTGTCACATTTTGCCTAGGGATAACCCAGTCAATGCTAACACATTTTGTGATACCTTACAAGGCTCAGTAGAGAGATCGTTTTGCTTCACGGCAATGCCCGAGCACATGTGGCTCATTGAACCCAAGATCTCACTGTATCATCTGGCTAGGAACAACTTGATCACCTTCCATATAGTCCTGGCCCAGCGCCCAATCATTATCATTTGTTCTTGCATATAAAGAAGCACTTTGGCGGCAATGCTACGACGATGACGATATCAAAATGGCCATCCTGGAATGGTTAGCAAATCAGGTGGCCCATTTCTATGAGGAGGAATTAAGAAGCTGGTTGTACAATACGATAAGTGCCTTAATATAGGTGGAAATTATGTTGAAACGTAGATTAAAACCAGGCTTTCAAGTAAAAATAAAGATATTAAAGAAATTGTTTTGTTTTTTTTTCCTTTATTTTTCTTATTTTTTTTAAAATATCAAAACGCTACTTACTTAAAAAACACGTTTGGATAATGTACAGTATAAGAAACATTTTTATACATACATGTCCTCCCATAGATATGCCAGTCACACCTAGTGGGCCAAACCCTTCTTTTTCACACCAATGGAATAAGGCAATTGATTCCAATGCTAAGCAACCTCCCATTACAAAAATATCTGAGACATTGTGAAGGCTTGAGCGTCTATGAAATAAATTTACAAAATTTGGATTACTAAAAAAAATTTTAATTACAAAAAAAATACTTGAGAGATTCAACAGTCCTCAATAAACCTGACAAAAACAAACTCAAGAATGCCTCAAGACCTACAAAAATTAATACTAGAATATTGTGCAATAATCTGCACAGTTACTTAATAACTATTATACTTACAACTGGTCTTTTGGCTTCCTTAATCCATGTATAGCATACATTAAGGAAAATCAACTTTTGAAAAATTTCTTAATATTCTTGGTTACAAAGTGAAAAACATTCTATTTTCTTTTGTCTAGAGCATTAACATGTTATTTTTTTTTCCAAATTCGCAAGCCAATAAAAAGAAGGGTAGTCTTAAAATTGCAAATTACACAAATACGCCGACTTTTACAAGTAATGCTAAAATCCTCCACCTCAGCTGTAGTGGCACTGCCATTTACTGACCTTATCTATCATAACAAGGTCACACGAGATTTTACAACAGTGCTCGAGAGGCTGGAAAAATATCATTCTCATTGACATAGGTAGCAAGTTTTTAAGCTTAAGGTATGGATTGATGCGGTATCAGAAATTTATTTTCTATTTTGAAACCAGAAAACATTTCAATTTAAATTGTTTTAGTTTTTAAATAAGTAATTTTGCTTCCATGTTCATTAAAAAAAATTTTTCCCCAAAGAATTTACCTCAAAAAAGTGAGGTTGTCTTATACGTCAGTTCTTTACATAATTCAAAAACTGATTAAATAAATAGCTAGAGGCCTTTTTAGCAAATACTTATCTATCCATATTATAAAACGCAAATGCTAATCTTGTTAGTGCGCTTAAAACTTGAGAACCACTGATCTGATTTACGTGTTTTGTTTTTTTTAGTTTATAGATATGTTCTCTGGACAAGTTTTAGTATACAAGGTGTATTCATAAAGTAATGCAAGTGTTGTCATAAAAAAAAAAAATTATTCAAAATATAGTTACAAATGTTTAGAAATCTTCGATGTACCCCCTTCGTGCATCTACACATTTTTTCCAGCGATTTTCCCCGGCACAGTACGCGTGCTGGAAGACCTTAGCTGGCACCTGGATCGCCTCAATGCCGTCAAAACGGTGTCCTTTGAGGGCGGTCTTAATTCTCGGAAACAAAAAGAAGTCTGCCAGGGCCAGTCGAGAGTGTAAGGGGGCTGGGGCAGCATTGCCAAGTTGTTCTTGGCATGTTGAGATCGTTTGTCAAGATGGTGTGCATAGTGGCTATTTGAAGGTTCAGTGATCTGTGCAATCATCGTAACACTCATTCGACGATCAGAGTTCAACAAATCATGCACACAAATCAAATTTTCTTTGATGTGGCTGGTTGATGGCGATCACCCCTTCCCGGCCCTGCTTAAACATCTTCAACCATCTTGAAACTTGAGAAGACGATAGAGCAGAATCCCGGTAGGCTTGCTGGATCAATTGTTTGGTATTGTTGTAAATTCTGCCAATTTTGGTGCAGAACTTGATCGCGTATCGTTGTTCGATCGTTTGCTCCATTGCACGTCATGACAGGGTCTTTGAGACGTGCTTCACAAAATCAACACTACTGGCCAACCACTGCTCGGAGCCGACTGAATGTGGGAGTGTTGTGAAACCAGGCGTCCCCCCTTCCATCTAGCCCAAATGGTCCGAACGCACTGCAACGTACAATCGCTTCACAATAAAATCACTTACATTACTTTATGAACATACCTTATATACAGTTAACCCTAATATCTCGATCTTCAATATCTCGAAAAAAAAATTTTTCCCTGCATTTTCACTATTAATTCAATGTAATTTTCCCTCGTTATTGCAAAACTTTTTCTCAGAAAAAACCTCGCTATGTCGAATTTGGACTTCATGTGCCACCAAAATGCAAAGTATTTAGATATTTTAGAGAGTATTTTTCGTACAAAAATGAAGAAATTCGACATCACATTTGACATCCATTAAATTTAGACGATTCTCTTGCATTACGAAAAAAATCCACAAAAAAATTTTCGATCTCCTTGGCAAAGTCTCTGTTGCGTATGAGATGTTTGAGCATGCGCAGTTTGTGTGTTTCTGACGTTAATGGCATAACTCTATACACGTACCATTTTATCTCATATTGTTCTCTGTACTCTTACAGTACCTTTATTAACCTAAAAATCTTGATTTAAAAGAAACCTTCCATATCTCAAAATTTCTTTATCTCAATTTTTTTTCTGTTCTCGTGAAGTTCAAGATATCGAGGTTCGACTGCATTTTGTTACGCTAGGTAACATAAGCATATTGTAACGATTTTATGCATTTTAAAAATTTTCTGATAATGCTGGTTGTCGTTGTTGGTTTTTATATTGTTGTGGATGGTGTTATTTTTGCCAGATTAAATGTTTTGTTGCTCTGATTGAATATGGATATTTAATCGTTTTATTTCAAAAAGTGCCCTGTGGTTATTCTTATTGCCGATTTTTTTTTTTCAAAATTCTTTTTTTTTTTTTTTTGGATAGAAATATAGCTGGGGCTAAAAGGCATCGTTTGGCTATAAAAATGAAAATAGTGTAGAAAGATAAATTCGTCTCAGATGGCCAATCATATGCAATTTGTAAGAGCGTTGTAGTCACTATCTCAGAAAATGAGACACAATCTTTAGATAGAAGCAGACGACTAGTGCGTTGAAGAAATTAAATTAATGCTACCTTCAGTGATAAAGATGGCATAGGCCCATATTCATTTCCCCACATTGTTGGCTTGAGAGGTTAGCTGGACTCTTTGAGGTAATTACTTGTTCGTTATCCTCTTCATATTTGCTGGCGTTCCAAAAAATCCCAACAAACCGAAGTGTTCCCATTCCATGGCCACTAAATTCATCAAGTCTCACCACCTAGGATTTTCATGTGGGGCATCATCAAGAATGTGCATGTATTCATACACTTGATTAGCATCCAACTTAACTGCAAGACTTTAATTGGAAGTCCGTAGCAGAATTTTAGCACCACATTTGCTAGCTAAAACTTGGCATGAACTGTCTTTTCATTTGAGATGTACCTCGCACGCATTGAAGATCATGTAGAGATGTAACGAATTAAAAGGGTAAAATTATCATGTTTTCTGCATACTCAACATTTTTTCCTAATAACCTCTGCTGAAAGTTATGTCCTATTACTTTTTACCACTTTCAAAAGGAACACCGAGTAACTACCATTAAAATGTGTCACCCCAACTGGTTTTATTTTTGAGGCAATTTTGCAGCGGATTTTCCTAGAATTTTTTAATAAACTTTTAAATCATTTTCTATTTTATTCTACAATATTATTTCATTCCGTGGAAATTTCATGGGTTCCATTTAGTTTTTAATTAAATGGATGATAATTTCGGCAATTCATTTTCAAAGTCAGGATCACACCAAAAGAAATTTACACAGTGTAATACGATGGATTCCAAAATCAGAGCTCTAAAACTTGTTTCACTCATTACTTGATAACTCCCAGCTCTGTATCGATACAAAAGGAACATATTCCGAATTAAAAAATAATTACGGTCGAAACTCGATATCTCGAATTTTGCGGGAACAGAAAAAAAACTTAGAGATAAAGAGGTTTAGGCACACAGAATCAAAGTTCGACATAGCAACGTTTTCTGAGAACATGTTTCGAGATAATGAGGGAAAATTACATTAAATTAATTGTGACAATGTAGGAAATAAAAATTTTTCGAGATATTGAAGTTCGAGATAGCAAAGTTCGAATCTACTACAATTCTTCAATTTTGTTTCATTTTTTGTAACTCCAGTCCGATTACTTAATAAATATGGTGTGCATGTTTACCAGAAGCTAAAAATTGTTTTTCTTTCTGTAACCAATTTTTATCATGACCAAACAAAAAATAAACAAAGGAATAATTATAAAGGCCCATTTATTAAATTTAGGAAATTAAATAAAAAATAAGAAAAAACTAAATCTATTATCCAAAAAGCATTAGATAGTATATCACCAGTGTTCTCCACAGGCCCTTTTGAAGGGGTGTGCTGCCCAATTTAATAAACTAAAAATTCTATAACATTGCCTAATTTTTTGTGTTTTTAATTTTTGTCCATCTTCCTTCCCCACACCCAATAAAATTTTCTGGGGAGAACACTGTTTCGTGGTAATGAATTCTGAATTAAAAAATAAAACTTTTAAAAGGATATAAAAGGGATTCTCCAAAATAATGGAAGCAATGCCATAGTCTTTAAGAAGTGGCCTAGCCATTAACGTTCGACGCCTCCAAAAATGCTGCGACAAATTTTATTAGAATTCATTTTCTGCAACGAAGATTATTAACGTAGGTCTTCAAAAAAAACTTTGCATCGTCCGCATGCAAAGCAGCTATTCACTTACGTGATCCCCAGTTCCTGCAAGATGGAGACATATTGGCTGCAAGTGTGTCTTCCAATGTCTTGGCAGTATAGCTTGAAAATGTGCAATTTCGCTCTCTTTGGGTACAATCCCTGGCAGAAGTTGAGCAAATGGGCTAACAAAATGTCCCTCCAAGAACAAGCAATCTGGATGAACAGTCTCCTTAAAAAGGAAATTATATAAAATAAATATGATTAAGTAAAAATTTAAAAAAACAAATGAAAAACATAATTCAAAACATCTCCCCTTTAAACAAAACAAAACAAAACAAAAAAAATCCAATCAACAGTTCTATGTGCAGTATCTATGCAATGTAAGAAACATGATATTTTGCTGAAGTACTATAGTCCAACCAACCCCAATTTGGGGGGGGGGGTCCTAGAAATGTAGGTGTCGACTACTAAGGTCATTTTGTGCCTTTTACAAAAGTTATATCTGTACGCAGCCCAGGACAAACACAAACATAACATCCATGCCCACGGCGGGATTCGAATCCACAGCCAGACAGACTCGAGAACTAGAAAGCCTACGCCCTAGCCCACTCGGCCACCTGGCCGGCCCCAACTTTGGCCTAACTCCTATTGGTTGAAGACGAACAACGCATTCCAAAGAAAGGAATGAATGCGCAATGTAAAGTAGTGCTGACATAATTTGATGGTTGAATTTTTTTTGGGCTTAAAAATGTCTTAAAAAAACTAATACTGTAATAAAATGCTTAAATGAGCGAGGATAAAATGAATAAAACTGGAATTTTGTGCTATCCTGCAACTTTAACTGGCCCTGCCAAGATGGCTGAAGCTGAAAGCATTTCAAGTCCGACGTTTTTTTTTTTTTTTGTTTTTTTTTATTATTATTATAACAGTATACTTTAAACAATTAGCTGTTCTTCATTAGAATTAACAAATCTTCATAATTCTTGTAATAATTATATATTAGTGAAAGTTTGATATAATAAAGACATTCGTGCTGTCAATTTTATTTAAAAATTAAAATAAATTCACTTTGGAAATAAATGGAATAAATAATTCTTAAAAACAGACAAGCTAATTCCTAATTCCTTTTATATTCTTTGACATTTGTTTACATTGTGAGCTCATTCCTAAGCAACAAAACTACTTTTGTATAAATTACGCAATAATGATATGACTGACCAATAGAACACACAGGACGTCTGAAAACTGCTCGAACACAGGAAATGATTGTAAAGGCGAGAGAACATTTATTAAGTAATCGGCGAACGAACCTGAAAATGATGAAAGAAACAATAACCAAGAAACAATTCGCCTAATATTGGCAGAAGATTTGGGCAAAAGGAAACTATGCTCGGTTTGTACCAAAGTTGGGGTTGATCGGACTATAGTTCCCTTTTTTCAACTTACCAATATTTTTTTAAAAATTTTTACAAGCTTAGATTCCCATGCAGAAACCCTAATTCTCAACAATAAAAATTTCTCTAGAAGTTGTTGTATACTGTTGTAATAAAGATTGTTTATGAAATTAACCAGTGGTCCCATTTGACCATCTCAAAATTTGATCAAATTTAGTGTAGAGATATGCTTTTGAAACTGACAACTGCAAAATTTTAGCTTTCCGGACTTAATTCCTGAGGAGCTGGACCCCTTAAAAAAGGGTACAAAAGTGTAGTAACAGCTTTACGAAACAAGTTGCCAAGTTTAGTTGAAACTTACAAAAAAAGCAGTTAAACCAGGGTATTGAAATTTTGGGAGCTTGCAAAACTTAATGTTAACACATTCCAACATCTATATTAGTTTAGGTTCATTAGTTTTTGGTAGCATGGATGTAAATTCTTGACAAAATTTGATCCTAAAAAAATTCGTCTGAACTTTAAGTTGCCATAAATCCTGAACAAAGTTTATTCAAAGATTTTGCTTTGCAGTTCTACAGAAAATCTGGCTGTTGTTAGTGGTTTTAAGTTAGTGTAGCACCTGAATCCAAATTCTTTGCTAAGATATTGCCATTTGAACATGTCATCAAAATAAGCTGCATGAAAAATAGCTTATTTTTAAAATGTTATAGCTCAAAATTATCTTTACCAATTATCTTTTTTTTAAAACCAACAGAAAGAGCAGATTTTTGTCTATCAGAGTAGGCTGGTTTAATTTTGATGTCTTTTCATATAAGGATAAAAAAAATGAGCTAGAAATAATGTAATTTTGTTTGTGCAAATATGAACTGTTAGGTAATTTTTATAAAGAACAGCTGCTGTTTTAACACGATTTTTAATAGATCTTGCTCCATTGCTAATAAAATGACATTATAATAGAAAAATTTTCATTTTTTCAATAGTACAGTGGAACCTGTGTTAAAGGAGTGGTAGGACCAAACCCCTGGTAGAAAACCACCAGTCATAAATTGCAAGGGAGTGGGGAAAAAAAACAAAAACCACATTAAAAAAAAAAAAACACCATGTGGTAAAAAATGTTTTCTAAGATTAATTTACTGAATACAATTTTTTAAATCCTTTTCTGGAAATTATTAGTAACTTCGGAATAATTTTATGTTCCACCGGATGGTCTTATGCCACAAATATAAAAATACAATAATTCAGATAATCGGTCACAGTATTGTATTTCTTAAGGAAATGACTGAACACTTTACACGTTTGAATTTCTGTCCACATATAATAAAGGAAAATGAAAACACATACCAGAGCCACTGATAAGCACTATATAAACATTTTAGGTCTCAGTATTTGTAAACATAAATAGATTGATCTTTATAAGACAACATAGATTGATCTTTTATGACATAGAACCCACGCATTTCAGGTGTAGCCTTCGTTCAGGACATTGTATTACATGAAACGGGAATAATTTAGAGAAACGCTTGGAAAGGAGAGTCTGTAAGTGTGAGCACCAATTTTGAAAAGAAGCCAATGGGATGATATATGATTGATACAGTAGAGTCCTGATTAACCAACATTCCATTTTATCCGACACTGTACCGCAAGAATATTAAAAATTTTTGATGATCGCTAAAACATTCTAAATGCCGTATTGCATTGTCCCATTAAGAAATTATTTAAATAATACATACTGGGTGTTTCTAAATTGAGGGGTTCAGCACAACAGGGGTCTAAGCCACTTTTTTACAAAACGGAGAAAAAGCAACTTAAAGTTTTTCAATTGTGGTTTTTCTTAGAATTTAGAAAATGAAATTTTAATGATAGTGGTCTGTTGCATGATGTGTGATAAAGTTATATGCAATGGTATATAGTATTTGGTCCAGAAGTTTTAGATATATTATAATTTTTCTTACTGACCTACAACTAGGTATAGTGGTTAGATAGACCATTGTTGCACTGACACTTGTTTGAACTTGAGAAAGAGAAAAAAACTCTTTGAATAAATATTGTTATTTTTTTATGTAATGAGGCTTTCTAAAATCAGAAAATATTGTACAAGTTATTGTGTGAATTTTATTTATTATTTATAATTACACATAATCAAGTATTGCAAAAATTCCATCATCATCCTGCGCAATATCTGTATTATTTTCCTCAGAGCTATTTTCAGGCAGCAGATTATTGTAATATGAATGGTGAATGGGTGGTACATACTTCAAAAGGTCGATGATATCCTTAACTTTCTTTGGATTTATTGGCCTTGGTTTGGAATATTTTGGACTAAGAATAATATTTTGTAGATCAAGTGTATGTTTATCTCTTCTCTTTTTTCCTTTAACAAGATTTACAAAATGGCCTGGCTCTATCATCAGAATAACAATTACTTTACATAGTATTTCCATGGTTGTTGAATAGACACTTTCAAAATTGTGATGCGACTGAAAGCAACAGGATTTTTATCTTCAGCAAATTTTCGATTAGTTATTTCATCAGTCAAAGGTTTAACAGATACAAAATCAAACTGTTGCATTTCAGTTACATTGAATCTTTTTTTTACCTGTCAAAGTATTTTTTATAAGTTCTATCCACTCTGATGGTGTATAAATGTATTTTTGCATTTTTTTTTCTGTTCTATTAGTCCAAAGTCCCTATCACAAGTTAGGTAACTATGACCTGAAACTAAGTATTTGTGTTCTACATTTTTAATATATTTTTTGTGAATTAATTGTAGCCAAAAACAAACTAATGGTATATTCTTATTTTGAGCAAAACAGTTATCTGAATACACAATTAATTTTTCAATATTTTGAAGATTGTTAGAAATATATTTAACTAAACATGATATAATTTCATCAGCACCACGCCCAGCATGAGTTTCAGGCCATACATACATATGCACATCATCTAAAGTGCAATCATGAACACAAAAATTGTATGTCCAAAGCTGTCTCTTATAAAAAACTTCACTTGTGTGTAGATGAGGAGTTGGCAGAGCTTGTTGTAAGTCAATCGCTATTACTTTTACAGAAGTGTTCTTTAGAATAAGCTATATCAGCATTTAGATTATCATATGCTTTGTTTGCTTTTAATTGATGCAAGTCTAACTGCTGTCTCAATATTACTGTTTTATTATCATCCGTTGAGGCTGAAATTTGAATGTGCAGTGAATCACAAACCTTACATGTATCGGTGGATGGCTTCAAAAAAGAAAGATTGAATTTGTTATTGAAAATCTCCC
This sequence comes from Rhysida immarginata, assembly GCA_023313115.1. Taxonomy (NCBI): domain Eukaryota; kingdom Metazoa; phylum Arthropoda; class Chilopoda; order Scolopendromorpha; family Scolopendridae; genus Rhysida; species Rhysida immarginata. The sequence continues at coordinate 450,346 of JAHWFO010017072.1, forward strand.
TGTAAATACACTCACTAACAACTTCACTTGAATCATGTTCTTTATTTATCCAACTAACAAAGTTTATACATCATGGATATATTTAGACCTTCAGGCAAATATTTTCTTTTTGGAGCTGAAGCTCTAGAATAATGACACTGGGGCGTAATGGAAAACTATTGATGTGTTTTATTATTAAATTTGATTGATGTTCACTAGTTTTATTGGGTCTGTTTTTATGCCTTCCACGACCATCTGATTTTGGTGTTCCTTCAGTCTATTTCTTACCAATTGCCCTCGAAAGTCTACCATTACTAATCCCAAGCAAGGATATGAATGCCTGTTTGCAAACCCTTTTATCACAACCGTGAATCGAAATGTAATACTCACGAGTGTGTTGTCTCCTGCTTTCATTATCAGTAATTCCGTATCTTTTTTTGACATTGTTTACTTTTACACATCCACTAATATATGCATTTTGAAAAATATTCCAAAAATTTTGAACAGTGCATCACGTTGTTCTTTACTCAACGATTCATAGCACTTTCGATCACATGTACAAGGTGAACCTTGTTTGCGTTGGTCAACTTTCTTTCATGTTCTCCCTACGTATTCTTCTCCTGCATTTCTTTTCCACTTTTTAATATTTCTAGCCCAGGAATTTATATTTCTTGTCCTTTTTCTGCCACGATTTTCCAAATTCTCTTTGTTTTTTTGTTTTCAAGATTAGAGCAAGAACTATCACTACGAACGTCAGCTATCTTTGTTGTTTATACACGTGACGCTGATGCTAACTTCCCATTGGCTGTTTTCGGTTAGACCAATGTTGCACTCAAACAACAGTGAATTTCATTTTAGAGAAAACAATTGTGGTTACAAAACCAACTTTATAATGTTAATTGGTATCTTTTTACTTCATAGGATGATAGTTCCCATCAAAAGCAACAGATAGCATCAGTTTTTAAATTTTCGACTGGGAGAGGGTTAGACCACTGCTACGCTGACCCCCTCAATTATTTCCCGTATTATATATGTTTATTACTCAAAAACTGTTACAGATTTTAACGCAATTTTTTTATTCACAAAGAAAACTCAAAAAGCTTCTTAGCATGCCTAATAAATTTCAATGTGCCCCCCCCCCCCCCCCCATAAATGGCGTGAAGGACGTCAAAGCGAAACTCTATTTCCTCCCATGTTCGGGCTAGCATTTCGGGGGTGATTTCAGCAATTGTTTCAATTATTCTGTTCCTGAGAGTTTCAAGGTTATCAACGTTGGTCTTGTACACTCTGTCTTTCACACATTCCTAGAAGGGGAAAAAATCCAGAGGGTTCGCATCGGGTGAGCAAGGGGGGCCAAGGGATTGGCCCATCCTTTCCAATCCATCATCCCGGAAAGTTCGTATCAAGGCACTGCCTAACTTGCAGGCCCCAGTGAGGAGGTGCTCCATCTTCTTGGTAGACTATGTTAGGCTGCAGTTCTTCCACCTGTGGAATCAGGTAGTTCTCCAGCATATCTAGAAGGTTGCAGCGGTAATGTGTGTCTTCAGCAAAAAAGAAAGATCCAATTATTCGATCATGAATTAAACCGTACCAAACATTAACCTTTGTGCTGTCGCGTATATGCTCCCTTAGAATGTGGAGGTTTTGTGAGCCCCAAATGTGGAACAATAGTGTCGGTTTACTGCTCTGGAATTATGGAATGTTGCCTCATCAGAAAACAAAATGTCCTGAAGAAAAGTGTGATCATTGTCAATTTTTTGGAGCATATCCTCAGCAAACTTCTTGCGCTTCAGTCGTTCATCTGGCTTCAGTTCATGCATCATCTGGATTTTGTAGGGTGTAAGACGAAGGCAGTGCTTCACTATTTTATGTACGGATGTCACTGGCATATCCAGTTGACAAGCCGCTTGGTGAAGTGATTTACGGGGACTACGAACGAACATCTCCCTGACCTATTCTACTCTCTGCGGTATTGCTGAAGGTCTACCAGCACACTTTTTGTGTAACAGGCTGCCTGTGTTTAAAAATTTTTCATGCCATAGCTTAATTGACTTATGATTTGGAGGATCCTTTTTGAACTTTATTTTGAACATTCTCTGAACTGTAATCATTGACTTAAATTTCGCAACCCATAACACGCATTGAGCTTTTCTTGAACAATCGCCATTGTTTACTGCATCTCGCGAAAAATGGAACAACGTGCCAACAATGTTACCACACGCCAACCGCGAGGCTAAGAAACTCAATTCATGCGAGGCTAAGAAACTTTTTGAGTTTTTCTTTGTGAATAAAAAAAATCATGTTAAAATCTATAATAGTTTTTGAGTAATAAACATGTATAATACCGGAGATAATTTAGAAACATCCTGTATATTGTAATGGGTTACAACCATTTCGTAGGGGAGATGTGAGGTTGTAACCATTCTAAAATAAGGTAAGGAAGGGTATTGCTCCTCTTCCCCTACCCCCAAGATGGAAAGTTAAACTAATTTAGATCAGAAGGGTTAGGCCCGTTTCACACTGCTGCAACGCTCCGCACGGACACTACGCACGCGGACTCCGCACCAGCATGTGATGTTTTCACAGTCATGCGGACGACTATGCGGACGGATGCAGCTGAAAATAGCAGCCCGGTTTGAGGCTATAAAAAATATCCCGGTTTGAGGGTTTAAAAAACACATTGCTGGAAAAATACACGATGAGCTCGCTGCAATTAAAGGCTGTCGCAGCCTATTACATATTCAGAAAAAGAAATTCGTGGTCCCAGAGAAGGATTTTGGTTGCTGGAATAATCGGGTGGTTTCTGGCAAATTGAAATAGTTCAGGGTAAACGTAACGCATTGAGATTGTTTGTTGATATTTATGTGGTACAGTATTCAATTTTGAATAAAGACATGAGCAATTTAATCTCGGGGCCTTTTAAATATTCATCTGTTAATTAGTAAGTGAAACATGATCGGGAAAAAAAGCAACCAGACAAAATGCAACTCCCTCATTTCGAAGCAGTTTCGAAGTTGCCATGTTTTCGAGAAATTATTTTCATATTAGCTATTGGCGACTGATTGTAATTTATTGTCGTTCATTAAAGAAAACTGCAAAATTCAGAATATGAATGCATCCTTATTAATCGATGTTTTCATATAATATCGATACATCAAATGTCTAAGAAAAACACTAGTTATTTTCCAAAATACAGGGGGGAAATGAATAAAATGCTAAAAACTTATTAAAAAAAAAACCCTATAAATACTAAAAATATAAACCCCAATACCTCGAATAATCCATACCTTCGCCTCACACAAATATTATTTTCTTTCTAAAAGAATATACAATCTCATTCCTACATATATCAAATGTAAACCTTTGATTAGAAATTGGCATACTCAAGAAATGGATTTTTTTCAGTAACTAATATTGAACACTTTTTTTTTTTTTCCAGTCTAAATATTTTATATTAAAAATTGTAAATTTTGTAAGATTATAGATTTATAGGTTATATTTTCCTTATTTTTATGTGTTTATTTTTTATTTTCCTTATTCCCTTATTTCTTTATTTATAACATCCAATATGAGCTTAGGCTCTTAGATAATTTTCTTTCACACTATTCTAAATTTTGACAAACTTTGTATCAACATCAACATTGTATAATTTATTTCAAATTACTTAAATCATAATCTGATAAATACGATTAAAATTAACAGATTTCATTGTACTTATTTATTTATTTATTTTATTTGGTTAAAAACTATTCCAAAAAAAACGTTACAATCATCCATCCAGGGCCAGTATGGCCGTAGGCCGACGGGGTAGGTCCCTGGATGGGGAACAAGAGACAGTGTAAAACAGTAATGTAATAAATTATAACGTAATATAAATTATGTTGAGGGGGTGAGGCGGGAAGGGGAAGGGGAAATTTATATAGGCATGTGTGTTAAGAAATAATTCTTTATATGATTTTTAAAGGTTGCGATATTCGGGGACATTCGGAGATCTGGTGGTATAGAAGACCAGAGTCTATTACCTGAGACAGAGATGCTTTTGAGTTCGTAATTATGTTTTATACGTGCTATTTGCAAGGAGGCTAAGTGTCAAGTGTTGTAAGGAGGTGCGTTATTGATTGTAAATAAGGGTTGGGAGGGAGATTAAAATGTGATTGTTGATTATCTTGTATATAAAGATTGCAAGGTTTATAAAGTAGAGTTGTTGAATGGGTGTGATACCCACTGTGGTAAAAAGATGAGAGACAGGGGCTGGTTTGCATAGTTTTAATAAAATTCGAACGAACCATTTTTGAAGTCTGAATAAACGTAGAAGATTATGATTAGCGGTCGAACCCCAAAATTGAAGGCCGTAAGTTAGTGAGGAATGGATTAGAGTGTTATATAATAGTAAGAGGATTATTGGGGGAAAGAAGTGGAGACGGGAGAAAAGCCCTAAACGCTGATTAAGTGTTGAAGCTAAAGAATTGATGTGGGTATCCCAGGAGAGGTTATAAGTTAAGTGAATGCCTAGATATTTAAAGGATTTGGATGGGGTAATCTGTTGTGAGTTGTAAATAGATATATATGTTGTTTGGATGAGTTGTGTATATATTACAAGCATTATTAATATATTACCAAAGGTATATAAGAAATAAATAAATAAATCTAGCAAAAATTCAAAAATACTAAAAAAAAAATCTACTAGATGCGAAAAATACTCCAAAAATATATCAATTTGGTAGAAAGTATACTGAATCTGATAATCTCTTCATCTCCAAATCTCTTCATCCACATGCAGACTCCGCGTGACTGTAAAAGCAACACTACTTTTAATAGCATTTACTGATGCGGACGGCTCCTCCGCATATGGACGATCCGGACTACTCTGAAAGCTCCTACAGTTATAATAGGACTTCGTCTGCGTGGACCGTCCACAGCAGTGTGAAATGGGCCTTAGACAGTAAAGCACAGTAAACAATACCAAGGATTAATCCTGACTACAATCACCCTTAGAACACTAGATAATTTCTATCTAGTGCTCTAATCCCCCTACCCCAACCTGTTTTTTTTTTTTATAGGCTAAAAGTACTTTAAATCTGATTTTCAACTCTTTTTTATTTTATTTTTATACAAATTTTTTATTACTATTTGTATGGAATAAACTATGATTTACTAAATCTATATTTCTTATGTATTCCTAATGTGGAAAAAAATTCATACACATGAAAACATCCATTCAACTAAATAGCAATTACAAAAGTTTATTAAAGTTAAAAAAACCAATAAAAATGACAATAAGAAAATATAATTTATTTTATAAATAAAATTTTGCACAATTGCAAATGAAAAAATTAAGAGTCTACTTAAAATTCCAAACAAAAAAAACAAAGAATTCAAGAGGTTCTACTCCCCCTACTTCATCAAGTAACACATGAAGGGAATCATCAAAGCCACCCCAACTTTTTTTTTTTTTGCATGTATATAAATGCAAAGTCAAAGTCAACAATATCTCTATCCAGAAAAATGTCATCTTATTGTCATTTTTATATTTATTTTTGTTTATTTTTATTTTTTTAAAATTTAATTAATTTTTTGTTTACTTTTAATTAAGTTTTGCAATTGCTATTTGGTTGCAATACAATTGGTTGAATGGATGTTTCTATGTGTATGAATTTTTTTCCACATTACGAGTACATAAAAAAATATAGATTTACTAAACCATAGTTTATTCCATACGAATAGTAATTAAAAAATTTGTATAAAAATAAAATAAAAACGAGTTGAAAATCAGATTTAAAGTGCTTTTAGCCTACAAAGAAAACAGGTTGGGGGTAGAGGGATTATAGTTAGGGTTAATCCTTTGGTATTATTTACAAAAAAAAATACTGTGCTTTACTGTCTTAACCTTCCCTCCCTTATTTAGAATGGTTACATCCTCACACCTCCTCTACGAAATGGGTCATCTCTCATACCCCCAACTGTAGGTAATTATTTCTTTTCACTTATAAAGATACATAAATGCGTTGTTTATATTTAAAATAATACATAATCTATCCTAACAAATAAAATATACAGTAAAATCCCGTTACAATGTACTTCAAGCTAACTGAAAATTTGTATGTTAATGCGAGGTGTACGTTATTCTGAAACTAGGGGGGGGGGGGGGGGGGTTTGGAACAACACACAAAGACTAAAAAAAAAAAAAAAAAACATAAAATAAAGCATTTTATTTTATTCAATACAAATACAGTAGAGCATACATGTAGTATTACAGTTGGTTAATTTTTTAAAAAATCTGTAATGACCGTCTGCTTTCTTTCCATAACTTGCCTTCCCAAAAAGTCCTCCATATCTGACATTGTGATATGAAATGATTCTGGTGATATGCTGTGCATAATAGTTATGTAAACTTTTTATAGCCTCCATTGCTACCAAAGTTGAGACTGGCCTTAAGACCTCTTTTAAAAAATCCAGCTTTTCCTTTATTGAAAACTGTTTCCTTTTCCTTTTTTCTGCCATTACGATTTGTAATCTTTCTGTGAATTGTTGAAATGATGCTCCGACTTACACGGTTACAAAAAATTCCGACTTTTCCCGGTTACATAAAATTCCCTTACCTTTCCCGGCTTTTCCGGTCGCTAATCACCCTGTTACATGCACATTTACTTAAAGCTAAAATTAAAATAATCAAACACATGATGGTATGATCTTACCGTATTGAAGATGGGCAATCATACGTCAAGTGAAGCTTTGCAATCTAATTGCCGCACAAACTGGGTCCCGACTGAGTAGCATGCGACAATCGACAATTGAACAGTAAAGTGTACATTTGTTCAGGTGGGACGTAAGCAGTGCTTACACGATTCTCACCCTTCCGGAATAAATTCCACATGAAATACACTGAAATAGGCAAGAAGCCTGACTAAAATAGCATGCAGAGATTTCCGGGTTTATAAAGGGTGATTCAAATCGTGTGTAAGCAATTTAAGGGGGTATTATAGAGCAGGGTTCATTCTAGACTTTAAACAGGGTAGGATGCTAAAGGCTAAAAAGGGCACGATGTGATCAAAAAAAAGAGCACTTTGCCTCCTCCCCCCCCCCAAAAAAAGGGCACTTAATTTTCAAAAAAGTTTTTTTTTTCATAAAAATGCATAGTTCTTTTTGAGATTCCTTAACCCTTTGCAAGATTTTTAGATTTTTTTTGAGGACGTATTTTCGGGTATCGGGGCACGTGATCAAGGTCAAAGGGCAACAGGGCGGAAATTTTTCATCACAAGGGTAAACGCGGAGGCGCACCCCGTAAACCCCACCTAAAATGAACCCTGATAGAGGTCAAGGTAAACACAAAAAGTCTTATGAACATTGGTCCGAATTTGAACGATAACTGAGATATGAACAGAAATAAAAATGCCGCCACCAAGATCAACAAGATAATAACTCAGGTTCTGTGAAGCCTAGATTAATGAAATTTGGAGGAATAACAGAGTACACAAGACTGTGTATACCGAAAATTTGATCGAATTCCAACAAGAAGTTTCCGAGTTACTCATCCAACATCATAACAAGTGATCACTTGTGAGTACTAACCAGCACTTGTTGCAATTTTGATTGCGTAAATCGGAAACGTCTTGTTGGAATTCGAATTTTAACAGTATACACAGTCTTATGTACCCTGTTATTCCTCCGAATTTCATTAATCTAGGCTTTACAGAACTTGAGTTAATAACTTGTTGCTCTTGGTGTCAGCATTTTTATTTCTGTTCATATCTCAGTTATCGTTCAAATTCGTTCCCATGTTCATAGGACTTTTTGTGTTTACCTTGATCTCTATAATACCCCCTTAAATTGTTTTACACACGATTTGAATCACCCTGTATATGCTACACTAACCAACAAATGAAATGTGAACTCTGCTTAATTAGCCCATTGGCCCAGTTGCAACTTTCGCATGGGCTGTATTGACCAATCAGAGCAAGACATTCGAATGATGTACATTGTAATGAAGTGATAATTTAACCAAGGTAAAATCTGTGCATTAATGCGAGGTGTACGTTAAAGTGAGGTACGTTATTCTGAAACTTTTTAGCATTAAAATACCTACGTTTCGGCCGGGGATTTTAAATTTGTACATTATTCTGAAATGTACATTAATGTGAGATACGTTGTAACGGGATTTTACTGTAGTTCCAAAAGGATAGTATAGGAGAAAGATATAATTTACATAGGCTATTTTGGATGATCTACAAAGATGAAATAGCAAGAACAAGATTAAGCAGTGCCATATGTTCCTCTCTTGACCTTTTATTACCCCTCATTTCATTGACTTGTTTGTTTTTTTTTCTTCATACATCCCATTCCATGTTCTTTTTCTTTTATCTCTTCCTTTCTCTTCCATATTTATAGTATTTTATTCTATTTCATTTTTAACTCTATACTTTTGTATAAGTTTCACAGTAAACTTCAGTCTTAAGGCACCAAAATTATTCAACTTTTCAATTCTTACATGGATGTCCAAATAATTTTTTTTTTATTCTATATTAAATTTATTAAAGAATAGTTAACCCTTTCACTGCATAATTAAACTTCATTTTCATTTCTGATAGGATGAAATTAAACACTTTTCGCAGCAGGACCAAAACTTTTTATAGCTTGTGGGATGGAATCCAATTTCCGCAGATAAAGGTAATACAATTTTTTGTGGCTATATCAGTTTTACGCAGCAAAAGGGTTAATGAGTGGTCTGAGAGTATTAATTTGAATGCCATACCTCAGATGTTGAAAGGCGTTAAATTAAATTATAAATGAAATAAGAAAAAAAAGAAAATTCCACAGCTCTTTTGTGCTTTTATTCTCGGGGCCTTGTACTTGGAGGTTTTGTACAAGTTTTTTTTTGGTTCCTCCTTTGTACTTTAAGAGTGGGATTTTTCCACCTGTCTAACAGAGACTATGACCACCAAGGGAACTCATTTATTCAGAAAACCTTCATAGCAAGACCACTTTACAGTAAGATTTTTTTCTGGATTTTCTTAAAAAATTTCCAAGAAGTGACAAGGCCTGAAATGAAATCATCTGAATCTTTGGAATACATAAATTCCAGAAAAAGACCAGGTGTGATCATAGGGATCCAGTCAACACCCCCTTCCCAGCCCATGTATAAAACCCCTGCTATTAAAGTGCAAAGGAAGGAAAAAAAAAACCCAAGTACAAAATGAAGCCTTAAGTTTTCATGATTTTCTTTTTTATAATTTGTACAGGGTGATTCAGTCAATTTCTGACCATTTCACTCGAATGACGTGCATTAGGGATAAACAATTGAAAGAATATGAGCGCCATATCGAATTTCTAAGTAGTTGGAGTTTGTATTGTTGCAATGGCGCTGCATGAAAATCGTATTGTTGAAAAATGGCGTCCGCTTTATCAACAGAGCAGAAATGCAAGGTTGTCGAATGGTATTTCAAGACAAAATCACCTGTTTTAAATCACTTATCAAATTATCTGGAAAAAAGTTTATTTTTATCTAAATATACTTATTTGGAGGGAAGAGTTGTTTTTTTTAATTTTTTTTTCTAATATTAATTTACTGAATTTAATTAATTGGCAATGCCATTGGGCATAAAATTTTTGGATGTTATAATTTATAATGTATTAAGAAATAACTTAAACATCTACTATAATAACCGATCCTATTATTTATTAATTATTATTATTTTTATTTGTTATATATAAAGCTTTATTATACATACGTTTTATTATATATATATATACTCTTATATATTTTATTAGATGTAAAAATTATTTTTATATAAATTAATATTAACATAAAAAAAATGTTTGGCACTATAATATAAATCAACGTTTTAAATTGCAAGCCGAAATAGGGCTTTGGGAGCACTTAGCGACAGGTTGCCAGAAACCTTGAGATATAACTCTGCACGAATAAAATCTTGTATACTAATACAGGGTGGTCCATAAGTCTGTCCCCCCCCCCCCCC
>JAHWFO010017072.1:479339-506311 GCA_023313115.1 Rhysida immarginata
AATTCTCACAAAAAAAAAAAAAAAAAAAAGCTGCTATGACTTATGCACCAACCCTCGTGTTAATCAATGACATTAGATTTAAATTTCCAGATCACCTGACAACTATAAAAAAAATAAAACATCACGCAGTGTTGTGTAACTTTTCGTGTATTCAGCCGGGCGGCGCACTGCTTCAAAAGGGTCTGGGGAGAACCCTGTTTTAGATTTGGTTTTTGTGATCGATTTTGTGTATTGTAAATACTACACAGTTTTTAGTCGGGTATTCAGGCAGTTTTAATCGTTTCAGCAATAGTGCTCACTGGCTGGTAAACATTTAGAAAAAAAATTGTAAAAAATTTAATTAACATAATATCCTGTTGGTATGGCATCTGTTGATTTCTGGAATGCAAACAGAGCACATACACAAGATGAACAGAACATTATTTTGCTAATACAATTTTTCACTATGCCTTGACCACGTTACATCTTGATCATGATCAAGAAGAACTGTGCAGCCTGCTTCGGTTACCAAATGGCCTTTTTAGCTCGGTTAACAGTAGGTTAGTGATGTCTTTTGACAGTTAACACCAAGAAACAGGAAAATAAAACATGGTGGCTAAGCGAAAACGCAGCAGTGACTGGTCTGGCGAGGAAAAAAAAGCTCTTATATAGGTTGAGAAAATTTTTCAGACTGGAGAAAGGCTAAATGTAACCGCCACATGTTCAAGCACATATCGATGATCACTGCCATTGTACTTTCGGTTGGTAACAGTCTTGATTAGCTAACCATGGTTAAGTAATTGGAGTTTACTGACCATGGTTAATTCACAGTGCAAATACAGTAAAACAGACAAGTAACAGAGACACCAATGCTATGTTCACACTATGCCTTGATCACGGCTATGTAACCATGATTACTAAACCGTGATTAGCTAATCAAGCACTTTCCGTTCACACTGTATTCAAAGAAAATGACAGTTACCAAGCGAAATGGTATTTTCTATGATTATTTTCTCGCAATTGCGTCAATAGATGGCGGTGAGGGTAGTAACTGGCTTTCGCGGACGTCAAAGTATGCCGTTAGCGAAATTACGATGAATGGAGCAGAACCTTAGATATGTGCTCGTATATGTGGTAGTTATGTTTAGCCTTTCTCAAGTCTGAAAACTTTTCTCCCCAAATGAAAATAGGAGTTTTGGTTCCTCATCAGACCACTCGCTGCTGTGCTTTCGCTTGACCACAGTGTTTTATTTTCTCATTTGTTGGTGCTAACAGAGACGTCACTAACCGGGTTTCTGAAACATGGTTAGTTAACAGACTCTTAACCGAGCTGTAAACACGGTTAAGTAACTGAAGCAGGCCACACGAAAGCATGACCGAAATCTTAAGACGAGGCTAGATTGCAGTGCACATGTATAAACCATGGTTTTATGAAAAAACAAGAAATTCCACTGTTTGGGTATTGCTTCTGTTTAGGCAATTTTTTTTTCTTTTTAAACCAAAAATGCTAAAAATCCAGGGATTAGTTTCATTTTTAAGTGCAGCTATTGATTTTTCATCCACAGTTTCGTGGCTTTTAACTTTATAAGATAATATTAAATGAAAAAATTTCAAACGAGTTCAATGAAAAATTAAAATTAAAAAAAGAATTTTATAAATTATTTAAGAAAACCACAATTTCCAAAAATTAAACATATATTTTCGAAAAACACGTTTTCTCACAGATTTTTTATATTCATTACATCCTTAGCCTTTTTTTTTTTTCCTATGGAAGTGTTATTCGACATTTCAACGTTGTCATAACCCTGTACTATAAATATCACTTCTTGGCACGCAAATAATCTTAACCCAAAGGGAGTTTTAGAGAAATTAGTTATCATAATAAATTTAATTGAGGTTGTTGTTTTTTTTTTTGTTTTGTTTTTTTTAATCAGATCTAATACGAAAAAGAAAAGGCAAGCTTTAATAAAATATAGCTTAAACTGCTCAATTACTTTCTTAGTTGAAATAACAATACATCTTTTTCAACACAGTGATGCTATTAATCAAATGAAATAAAACGTTTACCGTTCATGATAGGATCATCCGTCGCAAATTTGAAACACATAAACAGTAAAAATCAACAGCAATATCAAGAGCTTAGAACTAAAAATGAGAAACTTAAATATCCAATAATTGAAATGACGGCGAATTTAATAACAACCTCCGATTTCAAGTTGTTCAGAATTGAGCTTTAAAAAAGTATTCAAAATAATATTTCTTATTGTCTTTAAGAAACAGCAATATCTTAGGTTAACTTAATCAAGGTTATTATAATCAAGATCTTTATTAAATGCAAATAAGAAATCATATATTATTAGTGCTCTCATAAATTCTTAATAGGATTTAATTGATTTCACTATTTATACCTTCCGATTTTTTTAGTTAATAAATGAAGCAATATATAAAAACATAACCTATACTTAAGGATTATTGTATGAAACTAGATATACAATATAAATTAAGCTTATTACTCATTTGTTGCATTTCATTCCTACACAATTATCCAGCTGCTGTTAAAGTCCAGCATCACTCCATCTTCTTTTTCCTTCGCTACAGCTTTAATTGTGTATCAGCTCACCAGGTGGAGTACGATCATTTTAAAATAGAAGCGATTGGTTTTGACACTGGTTTGGTTTTGCCGTTTAGGGCTAGCGCGGGCGGCGAGATCATCAGCGAGCAATCATATTTGTTCGTCAGCGGCGGAATAATCGCTTACGATCTGATCACGAGTGATCAATTATATCGCCTTGTGCCGATAGAGTCGATCCGCAGTCTCCAATCAAACTGGACTTCATCGAAAAGTTGACATGTGATTTAGTCTATGGACATGGAAGAAGAGTTTTAATAAACTGTGGCAGGATCCAGGATTATATTTCGGGCGTGGGAGGGGTTGCCTGCCAAACGGTGGCAGGACCCAAGATTTTATTTCGGGGGGGGGCGCTAAGCACAGAATTACTTGGCAAAATGGTCGATTTCGAGGGAGGGAGACCACCTCCCCAGTTTGCTTTTGAAGTGTGGGTTTATCTTAGGTGGTTTTGTCAGGGATGGATGCTTTCATCCATCCCTGATTTTGTTTATTAGGACCCTCAAGATTTAGTGACGATGTATTCTATCTCCTTGGTGTATCCTCTCTACTCATGGCCTACTTTATCTTCATGAAGATAAAGTAGGTCAGCCTCAAGCAGTTTACAAGTCAAGGTAAGGAGTTCTGGGACACCCTGTATAGTCAAGATCACTAAATGAAGTGATCTTACTGTAACATCGGCCCTGGGTTCACCCATTAACAAGCCAAAAGGTGTTGAAAGGACAGTTCTACATTTCTTTAATGATTTGTGTTTGTATCCAAAAGTTTTTTGCGGTATTTGAGAATGTCAAAGAATTCGTTTGATGAATTTTTATACTTACAAGGGAACCCCATAGCCTTTCCACTTTATCCCGCCGTGGGCATGGATGTTTGTGTTTGTCCCGGGCTGCGTACTGTTATAACTTGTGTAAAAGGCGCAAAATGACCTTTGTAGTCGACGCCACAATTTCTAGAACCCCCCCCCCTTTCCACTTTAACTATGGAGTCTTTGTATGGTTATGTATGCTCAAATTTTTTCGTTTTCGCGGTTTATTTTGAAAGAAACAAACTGTTGCACTCTCTTATTTTGCAAGCATCTATAGTAGCTTCAGATGAGTAACATATTTCAATATGGTCGAAGTCTGTGACATACATGTCCGAGGGATTCCCTTAGTATGTGCTGATATCATGTACACAGACAAACACTTCATTCAAATTTTTTGTTTTAAATGTTCTTGTTATTGTAAAGGGCTCAATTAGGAATTTTTAAGAGAATAAATTTCATAAATTCCTAGCTCATTCTTTTTTTTTTCCCTACTTCGATGGGGTTGGACAAATTAATACGAACACCTTTGATTTTAGACATTTTAGGTCGAATATCTAGAAAAATACTTGACGAATTATCCGGAAACTTCAGGGATGTAAAGAGCATGTTACATTTCATATATTTCAGCGAAGGTTTTGACCCGAAGGCAAATAGGGGACCAGCAACAAATTGAACAAAAAATTTAAATGATGTTTGGGATTACCCTGTAAAATATAATGCTTGAAATGCATTGTAGCTGCAGCATATGATTATGAGACTTCTTTTACTTATCTGTGTTCATTTGTATGAGAACAGCACCATATTCATGGAGATACACATTCGATATATGCATTCGATTTTATAAAGGTTTCTTTGAAGAAGAAAAATGGAACAAACGAAAACACTAATCCACATCAATTCTTTTTATTTTCTCCGATGCGCATTTCGGATTTCACAAATCCTTCATCAGTGAGTGAATACAATGGTAGAAAGATATGAAAATTTATAGGGAAGACAAAAATTATTCACAATGATAAATTATTACACTTTATTGAGTCCCTCGGAATTGTAAAGAACAAGGCGACAAACACCCTATTGAATAGCGACAATGGTCCCATGCCAGTTTTACCCTGGCTGCCGCTAACAAAGTATTTGACAAAATAAATTATGAAGAATTGGAAGATTACTCTTATCTATAGTTATCAATTGTGTTCTTTGTAATTACATTTTTTGTTTGTAAAGATTTGAGTGATCGTTTTTAATTATTCGTAATAGTCAAGGTTATTGTTATTTCTATAAAAATAATCGATTCTGTCACAATCGATTACTATTTTATAAAAACAATCGATTCTGTCAATAATTGGTCTCGCTTAGTTCTAATTGGTCATTCTGTAACTTCTATAACTTCGTTAATTGTAAAATTTCTTTGATCGGTTATTACTATATCCTGATTGGTTGATCTAACTTTTGTCTTCCCTATAAATTTTCGTATATCTTTCTACCATTGTATTCACTCACTGATGAAGGATTTGTGAAATCCGAAATGCGCATCTGAGAAAATAAAAAGAATTGATGTGGATTAGTGTTTTCATTTGTTCCATTTTTTATACGTCGGTATCCACAGTTTCGGCAATTATTCCTGTAATTTGAAGAAGAAAAAAAAAAAAAAAAAAATCGAAATTTTTTCGTAAGTTTTTGTTTATAACAAGTAGGGTTTTCAACCCGATGCAATGCCATTTTCAGGAAACTTGACAAACTACTGTGACATAACTGATATGTCACACGAATAGAAATGCAAATATATTCATTTGAATTTGTTTTGAGCTTGACTTTATGATCAGTTCCTGTCAATTTCACTTCTTTTGTAATTATCTTATATTCAATTTTATTATGCGTTCTTTTCTCTTGTTTACATTTTTATGCATTTAGTCTTAAAATATAATTAAGCCTATCTCTTGTTGTTCCGACCCGCCAAGTTTCAGAGCGTCATTTGTATCGTCTGCAAAGGAAAGAAGCGAAAGTTTCTCACGAACAAACTTTTCTTATCCTTGGTGCAATCGAGGGCAATGATTGGTCGGTTTGAAACTTTCCCGCGCAGCAAGCGTTGTTTATAAAAAGGGGAAAAAGCGGAACTCTCTCTCTCTCTCTGTATGCTTTTGTTCTCATCTCTCTCGCACGTGTGCACTCCTTTGTGGGAGGTCTCTCAAAACTGAGTCCTTTCACTATGAGTTCTATGTCAAGTGTGCTCTTTCAATAATGATTCCAATGCAAAGTAGCATACTTGTTTTCTCAATTATCTATGATGAGTAATTGTGAATATCGAATGATTCGACGTGAACGTTTCACTTAAAATGACGCACGCATGGAACTTTTGCTGTTGAATGGCGAAATCGAACCAAAGCATTGGGGCTTTGGCAACATTAAAATTCAAGCAAGGCAGATCAACCAGGCTTCAGAGCATTGAACAAATGCAAACGAAAGCGGTTCAACCAGGTGACAATTATCCACGACATGGTGCAAGGATCAACCAGGTCTCTTGCGAGTGATTAAGCTGAGAGCGAGCTGTCGAATCCACGAGGTAACGGCAGTGGTAGCCATGGGGTGGAGGAGCAACGACGGCCAAGGTCTACGAGAAAGGAAACTGATCGGATCAAGGTCTCAACGGTTGACAAAAGCAACACCACAACAGGAGAGAGTAAACAACGATTCATCAAACGGGCCCCAACGTGTGTCATCATTATCAAGCAAGTTTCACCAGGTTCTTCAACGTACTGTCTAGATGTGTATCAGCATATAATACAGATAAGTGATAAGTGAACACATATTCCAATTAATAATCAAAATGAGCTCAATTCAATTCTATAAGAGAGAGAACATGAAACTTAAAAACAATTAGTATGATTGCGTGTTTGATTAATGACTTTGGGAAAGCGTTCAATTAGCATAGTCAATTATCATAAAATGTTCATATGTCATTATTACTTATAAAAGACTAACACACTAAACTTAATGATTTGAATCTTTGAATAAATGAAACGATACAATTTAAGTTATTATACTTGATTGTCTTCTTTCTTAAAGTAATTAGTTCCATTCTTTGATTTAAGAAGCATCATTTTGTTGGCATAACTGATCATAAAGAAATATTGATACTGCAGTGGTTAAATAATTGAATGATAAGAATAAATAAGAAAGATTATTGCGGGCAGAACACATAAAAAAATAAATTTGAGAAACTGAGAAAAGTAAGTCTATTACCTGGGTGGGACTGTTAACGTGACATAGCCTCAGGGAAGGGAACATAGACTTAGAAAATCTTCATAAGTGATACTAATAAGAGAATTTAGACTAAGCTTCTGTTACATGGGTGTATTGTAACTGTTATCTCATAAGTATTCAATGATTGTTTTTTGCTGTGGAGGAGTGTATTTGGGCAATATCATAAATTGTGAAACCCCAACTATACTACTCATTGTTGCATAGCAAACAACACATCACACTACAGTAAAGACAACACCCTGCAATCAGAATAGAAAAATATTAAATATTTGAAGAAATATAAGCATTTTTACTAAATAATGTTTAACTGCGCATGCGCATACCAAATGTCTTTTGCATAATTTAGTAGCCAGATGTATAGAGCTACTCTTAGAAAAAGCACAAACAAATATTGTGAAAATTCAGAAAGATATTGCCGTTAGAATGAATTGAATTTTAGTTGCTCTCAAAAATAAACAAAACGATAAGGGGTTTTCTCCAAATTTTTAGCGTCATAAGAGCGAAAGAGGCTGTCATAAGAGCAAAAGGTAGGCCTACGCCATATTGACTTCCTATCATCGTAAGGAGAAGTTGATATTGGTCTCCAGTCCAAAAATAAAAATTTGGAGAAATCCCATTATCATTTTGTTTACTTTTAACAGCAACTGAAATTCATCTATAATATTTTTATATTATGATTGTAGGGTGTTGTCTCTACTGTAGTTTGTCAAGTTTCCTGAAAATGGCATTGCATTGGGTTGAAAACCGTGCATGTTATAAACAAAAAACACTTAAGAAAAAGTTTCTATTTTTTTTTAAAGAAACTTTTATATCTCCATGAATAAACGTGCTATTCTCATCCAAATGAACACAGATAAGTAAAAGAAGCCTCATAAGCATATGCTACAGCTACAACGCATTTCAAGCATTTTTTTTGTAGTGTGATCCCAAACATTATTTTTTTTTGTTGAATTTGTTTCTGGTCCCCTACTTGTCTTCGGGACAAAACCTTCGCTGAAATATATGAGGTGTAATATGCCTTTTGCACCTCTGAAGTTTCAGGATAATACGTCAAGTATTTTTCTAGGTATTCGACAAAACGTCTAAAATCAAAGGTGTTCTTATCATTTTGTCCAACCCCTGTACCTTGTAATGAGAATACAAGGTCAGACAAAAGTCACTAGACATAGCTGTATTTCGGACATGGTGTGTAAAATGAATGATGTGACCATGCTAGTAAGATGTGCTCTTGTGGTAGCAGGGAATAGGGTAGGAGCTCTATCGTTTGGGACATTTTGGCCACTATCTTTGGTCAAGGTTCATTTTCTGAAACTGGAAAGGTTCATTTTCTCGGGAATTCATTTGTTGGATTTCAGTTGTCTTTTGTCGTTCACAAGTTATTAGAGGAGAAGGTGGGAATATAGAACCTGCGTATTATACGAGGCGCATCCAGAAAGTAAATTTCCCTATTTAAAAAAAAAAAAGAACTCACACTTACAGGAACATATTTATTGGCAACAAGTACAGCAATGTTACGGCTATTTTAAAACATAGCCACCACCAGAATTGAGATACTTGTCGTATCGTGGGATCAACTTTTATATCCCCCTGTCGTAGAACTCTGCCGCCTGTGAATGGAACCAGCGTGTGACAGACGTCTTCAGCTCTTCGTCGTTGCCAAAACGCTCACCGGAGGACAGGAATTTCTTGAGGTGCAAGAAAACGTGAAAATCGCTGGGAGCAAGATCAGGGCTGCCGCACAAGCTCAACAAGATCATCATTGATGAGGGATGGTTGCCCACTGCGCTCTTCATCATAGACACTTTGACGACCTTTGGAAAACTGCCTACACCAGCGACGCACCATCTGCTTACTCATGATGTTCGTCCCATAGACCTGACAGAGCTGACGATGAATTTCAATTGGCGCAATGCTTTGTGCACTCAAGAACTTTATCGCAGGCGGCGGGAGAAGAAATAAGAGCTTCCATTTCGGACCATTGCTACCGCGCTACTGGCACGAGGCGGGACCTGTCCGGCTGGCATATGATTGATACGTCATAGAACTGTTACGCATGCGCAATTGACACGGCTAATTACGTTTACTTTAAAGGGGAAAACATCGGGAAACTTACTTTCTGGATGCGCCTTGTACACTCACTCACCAAAAGTCGTGGCACACCCTTCCAACCAGATTCCCTGTCCGTAATGAGACAGATCCCGCTGCTTCCATTCTCGGAATGCAGGTGCAGAGGACTCCTTGATACCACAATCATTGCAAGCAAAACTAGCTGCAGAAATACCAGCACGCTGAGAGCTATCTGCATTTGAACGGGGGATGATTGTTGGTACCAGACGGATGGGTGCTTCAGTATCAGATGTAGCCAACACCCTGCAATTTTCCCGCACAACCGTTGCAAGGGTCTATCGAGAGTACACCCAACGAGGAGTTACAACCCGTGTTGGACAGCAGACGGGCCGCCCACGCCTCATTGATGCCAGAGGTGTTCGCCAGGTCACCCGGCTTGCAGCTGCTGACTGAAGGGCGAGAGCGGGCCAAATCACCATGCAGTAAAACCAGGGACACCCGCCAACTATGTCCGTGACGACAATTCGTCGAACCTTGGCAGCTGCAGGCTTTGGGAGCAGGAGGCCACGACGGGTGCCACTCTTGACAGCTGCACATCGTCGGCAATGCCTAGCCTGGTCCAATCAACATCGACATTGGACCGCTGAGGACTGACGAAGGGTTGCCTGGTCTGACGAGTCATGGTTTCAGCTGTATCGGGTCGATAGTGGTGTCTGTGTCTGGCGCAGGGCACACAAAGTCATGAACCCCGCTTATCAGATGGGGACCACTCAGATAGGTGGAGGTTCCATCCTGGCCTGGGGTGTTTTCTCGTGGCATGCAATGGGTCCATTGGTGCATCTTACATCCACTTTGCGTGCTACTTCTTACGTCGATCTGCTTGAGGACCACCTGCACCCCTTCATGAACTGTTTTTTACCCCACGGGCAACGGCATCTTCCACCTGCACCCCTTCACACACGGCCCTAGTGACACGGCAGTGGCTGAAGGAACATGCTACCGACTTCATGACTAGGGTTGTGATGTATTTGAAATACTTAGTATTTGAAAGTATTTGAGGGTATTTGATTGTATTTAGTATTTTGTATTTCAAATACAATTTTTTTTACAGTATTTGGTATAGTATTTCCAAATACACTTTCAAAGTATCTTGTATTTCAAATAGTTTTTTACATTTTAAATGACTATTCCTCCCCTCAAATTGTTGTTGGACCAGTCGATTTTCCCAAGCAGCAGTACTGCCAATCAGAACAAAAAGCCCCTCTGTTGATTTCATTGCATTTGGTTAATTCGTTCATTGCTTGAATACTGCTTGCGGTTGTGCTTTGCCGTGCGAAGGAGGTCGTACTGTGCCACAGGTAGTTTCTTTGCTAATTCTTTCTTCAAGATAAGTTTTAAATTATTCAAATTTTGCGCAGCTACTCACTGATTAGCAAAGTAACTAAAACGGTCACAGACAATGCCGCCAACTTTGCTAAGGCTTTCACTGAGTACTGTGGTAGGTCCAAAGCAGATCCGAAGAGGAAGCTGAGGATGACGAAGTAGAACTTGTGGACATTAGGAACATTCTTCAGGAAGAAAACGACGATGAAATTGTTTTGCCGCCCCATGGTAGATGCTGCAGCCATACTTTAAATCTTGTTGCCACAACAGATGCCCAGAAAGCCATTTTTGATAGAAAGATAAACAGATCTGCTGAAGCAAAATGCTGCACATTGTGGAACCATGTAAGTAAAGGTACCAAAGCCTCTGACTTGATAGAAGAAATTTGTAAGAAAAGGCTTGTTCTCCCATGTCCAACTAGGTGGAATTCAAAATATGACAGTGTTGTTTCCTTGCTTTCTGTTACGGAACACCTTCCCATGATTTTCGAAAGACTGGCTTTGCCAAATCTCAACTATGTCGAATTGGGATATCTGCAGGAATATGTGACTATAATGGGACCAATAGCCAAGGCCATTATTCTTCTGGAAGGGGAAAAGAACTGTTACTATGGACATGTTTTACCAACTCTTGTTCAACTGAAGAATAACTTTCAAGAAATGATGATGAGAAATTTACAGTACTGCAAGCCTCTTGCAAAAGCTATGCTGGAAGGTTTTGAAAGGAGATACACAGATATGTTTCGTGCCCTCGACTGCAAAAATGACGCAGACATAAGCATGGATACGAAAGAATTGATTATTGAGGCTGTATCCAATCCTTATTTTAAGCTGCGCTGGCTTAAGGACAGCCAAAAAGATCTGCACAAAAATATATTTTTAAATGCTGCTATGTACCACTACAAGAGCAGTAAGAACCAGAATCAGGAAGTACCATTTCAAGAGCAAGCCAAGAATGTAAATGAAGATATTTTTTTACCTTCCCAGATGATGAGTTAGAGAGATCTGGAAGTGCTTCGGAGAACTGTGTTTTCATTGAGTGCCTCTCTTATTTAGAAAGTCCAGAGAGAACGCTTTCCTGCCTGAATTCTTTCCCAATCGTAAAGCAGTTATTTAAGAAATTTAATACGCCTCTGCCTTCTTCCGCCGCTGTTGAACGACTGTTCAGCGTGGGTGGGAAGATTTCGACCCCATCGAGAAATCGTCTGAGTGATGCGAGATTTGAAAAGTTGCTGTTATTGAAGAAAAATTGTAAAAAAATCGTAAATAAAATAAAAGTATTTTTTTGTATTTGTAAATACGTATTTAATATTTTGTATTTGAAATACTTTTATAAAGTATTTGTCACAACACTATTCACGACAATGATTTGGCCTCCATGTTCCCCAAATTGCAATCCCATTGAACATTTGTGGGAGGTCATTGAACGATCTGTCAGGTCGTTACCAACACAACTGGTAAATGCAGCATCGTTATGGAGTGTAGTGAAGACGGAATGGCTTGCAATGCCTGCGGATATGTTCCGGGGACTGGTAGACTTTCTTCCACGAAAGGTCACCGCCATTATCCAAGCGAGAGGGGGCCCAACACGTTATTAAGCAGGTGATCCATGAGTTTTGGTGAGTGAGTGTATGGAGCCCTTCAATTACGTAAAAGTGATCCAGCACACTCTCACTGGGATTAGTTAAAACTGTTCTTTAGGTTGCCACTGTCACTCGGCAGAGGTCCTAAGTCATTCCTGTTATGGCTACTGGCAGAGAAGTTTCTGTGTTTCGCGCGACTAGCAACATTTATCAAGTTAAGAAAAACTTCAATTATTTGTACAATTACTAGAGGGATATGGTGCAATTGATTACTGGCCTATACTTACCGATTGTTTATCTATCATAAGGATGCATGGCAGTTTGATTCTTAGCTTTCTGTTTCATGTAGCACATGGTGTGTCTGAAATGGCGATGCAGGTAATAATGGAACCACTTTGTGTTTGTTATATGGAACTGGGTTCCACATTACCTGCATGGGTTTCAAATTGGAGGGCAAAATGTTCTAATGATTTGGTCGGTCTTGTTTTCCGCCACAATGGAAAATATGGGGAACATTAAAACCCAAGAACATGCCAAAAACGAAAATATGGGATCAGAGCAACATGATTGATGCTATTAATCAAGTTTGAGGGGGGGGGGGGAATGGAACTGAAGAGAGCAGCTAAACAGTTTAGCGCTACAAAAGGACGAACCTTATTCAGATGACTCGTTTGAACTTTCCAGCCAATCTGATGTTTCAGTTGAACCTCCTATGGGTGATGAACAACCAACAGACAAAGTTGCCTCCTGCATGTTCTGTGGTGGAAGTTTTTCAGATGATTGTAATGGAGAGTTATGGGTTAAATGTGTTATATGTGGCATGTGGTCACACGATGATAGTGCCGGTGCTGAGAAAGATGTCTATATTTCTGGTTTCTGCCTTTGGAAAGTAAAATTTTGAGTTTATTCAACTGTAATCTGTATGCAAGTTTTTAAAGCAAGTTGATGCATTTCTACTGATTTTGGTGTATGTTAAACATTGGGTTCCATATTACCAGCATCTTTCAGTCAGATGGTTTTGCCTTGTTTTGGAATATTTGATCTCGTGTACTGTACGTTACTTCCAATGAAATTTCCAGCTTGGCAGCCGTAAATCAATAGAGAACAAATACCCCCGTGCTTAAATCCCTGGCGAAAGGCTGTTAATTTGCTGTCAGTTGCTAAAAATCAAAGTGGGGTTCCATATTCCCACCTTCTCCTCTAAGTAGCGGAAGAATGGAACAACTTATTGGTTTCACAATGTCTGTCTGTCCCCTTCAAAATTTCCGCATTTTTGAGGTAGAAGGTTGAAATTCGGAATGTAGCTTACTATGGGCATATGTGCTTTCACTATTTAATTTGGTGTAATTAGCCCACTGGGGTCGGAGTTTTGGGGGTGGAAATTAAAGGGGACAAAAGGTTTACAAGTATTTATGCATATAAAGGAGTGAAATTCGTTATGCAGATTCCTCTAAGCAAGATCTCCATTGCTATGAAGTTTGGGCCAAATTGTCGCAATGGGATCGGAGTTGTGGGGGTGGCAGTTACTTGGTCTTTAGAACTATGGCAACATATAGCACGTGACCTGCCAACTCACCCGAATTCACCGGGTGTCACACGGATTTTGACAGTCATACCCGATGGATCATAAAAATCTCCTGGCGAATAGTACCACGGCCTCCTAGAAACTACCAGGCCTGAACATGACGTCAGTAATGTATTGTTGAAGCACTAAGATTTTGACGTTGAACTAACTTCTGTAATAGCACCACCAGTTTGACGTAACAATGTTTTATCTTTTCCATGCTCAGGCCTGGTAGTATCTAGAAGGCCGCGATAGTACTCTCGTAAAAGAACCCCTAAAATATTCCCTTCTTTCCCTATGATGCACCAACAACTTGTTTCACGTAGGTGTATCCTACTCCCTTTGACTAGTGTATAATATGTAATTGTGACATCCTAATCCTATATACTAAAACGCAAAGCACTTTTTTTAAGAGCAAAATCGGCACTTTTGCGCATGCGCATTGATCATTGTTATATCGTCGTTAATTTTTTTGTGTAATTGTTGTTAATTTGATCATCGATGCTAGCAAAGTTCTTGATTGTGACGTCTTTGTGGAGAGGATTGTTTATGAAATCACACAGTTGTTTGCCGTCAAATTTTGATGGGTTCCATATAGTGTAATTTGTAAAAGTAGAATTTAAGTGCACAGTTTTTGTAACAATTAAATTTACTATTACCTGGTTTTTCTCCAGAAATAGTTGGCAGGTCTGATCTCATGAGAAACGAAAGAAGATAGAGCTCTTTTACACTTTCTAAATACTATGTTCGAGAAAATCATTTTTTCGATTTTAAAATTGGGGAGAGGGGGTTAAAAAAATGAGATAAAAGGGTAAAAGTAAATGATCACAGGGTTTCCGCTACTTTCCTTCCTCGGGAGGATTAATTTCTTGTTAACAAAAACATTGGCACTACACCATTGTTTGTTACAGGTAATTTGAAATGGCACTTTGAAGGAGGAGAGGATTAAGCCGATCCAGATGTCCAGGGTACGCCCCTGCCGTACCATTTGCTGCTGATTTCAACGTCCGGCACCCCAAAAGAGAATCAATCACGCACAGGTTCGTCGCATATGTGATTTCACATTTCAGAGTTACTGGGAAGCTCGTACAAGTCGGCCAAAAACATCAATTCACGAGGCAACTTTAACCAGCGTTTTTTTTTTTTTTAATTTTTAATATTGCCTCATTTCTAAAAAATCTTTGATGTAGACCTGTATACAAAATTTTGCTTAGTCGCCTCCGTCTAAAAAATATAATAATAAAATAATAAATAAATTAATTAAATATCTCGTGATTCTAACAGGGATTTATGAACATGTATTCCTTCATGTATTCTTAATTCTAATGTGCTCTTTGGAAACTATTCTTTGGGAATATGAACACTCTTAGCAGTTATGGTATCCAGCGGAATAAGGAGCTCTCTGGCTCTAATAAGATGTTGGCATCAGTATCACATTTGCCAAAAATACGACAGGGAGGGAACGAAGATTTACTCTTTCGTCCTTCAACTTAAGTTTCTTTTTTCTATTTTTCTTAAAATTGCCGCTCGGAATAAGTGGCCCGGTTACCGCCTTCCATCCTCTTTTTAAATAATCTTATCCAAGTTAGTAAAAGTTAATATTATCGTGGTTAACAGGGAAAATTTATTAATTTAATTATAAATAATAATTGACAAAATAATAAATAAATAATAAATAAAATCAAAATAAAAATACAATAAAAAGCTGACGTTTCGGATAGAGAGCTGACGTTTTGAAGTTATTCAACTGCTTTTAACAATTTTGTTCTTGTCTGCAATTATACGAATTTAAGATGAATTTATCTGTTAATAATATATTTTAATTGTAAAAATTAAGTAAATAAATAATTAAAAATTAAAACAATATACAAATCATACATGAACAGTCAATACATAGTCAACATCTCACACTGCTTCACTGGGCAGCAGATGGCATGCGAAATGAAAATAAATTAAAAAATTAGATTAGGATAATAAATTAAAGCACTATATAAAAAAAGTATGGACAACTCGTTACAGGCAGCCATTTTGATTCCTATTTCATAAGATGATTGCTTCTTTTTTTTTTTTTTTTTTTTTTTTTTTTTTTTTTTTGCAGCAAATTCAAACTTCAGGGCCACATTCCCTTTTAACTTTTGTCAAAAAGGAAGTGTTCAATCTGCAAGTTTGAATTTACTGCAAAACAAGAAGCAGTCATCATATGAAATAGGAACCAAATTGGCTGCCTGCAACCAGTCATCTATATTTTCTTTACATAGTGCTTAAAATAAATTAAAAATGAAACCTATATTGAATAAAAAAAATAACTTCACTTTTCATAATCTTAGAAAACAGTTCAAACCAAAAAAACTTAAAAATAATATTTGCGATCTGGGGAGAAAACCCTAAATTTGGGGACTTTTTAATCTAGGGACAAACGGGATTAGGGATTTGGCAATATTGATTGAAGATAATTCATTTCACTAATGAAATCGGTGGCAAGCAGGCGTATAGAAGGACATTTAAATTGTTTCAAGTAATTATGTTAGTGAACAGACTAATTCACGTACTCTTGCTAATGCCTACGTGCAGGAATTTATGAACAATTCATGTACGTATTTCCTTAGATCAAAAGCACATAAAGGCCAGGGGCGGATCAAGCGGGTGGCAGACCGATCTCGAAGGAAAAAAAAAATTAAGAATATAAATTAGAACTTAAGAACGTGAAAGGAAAAGCTACGGAAATTAGATACTAATAATACAAGGAGGCAATAAAATAAAATATGAGGGGGGAAAAAAACCCACTTTTCCACAATATGATTAAGAAAGTTTTACTTAAGAAGTTTTGGAAATTTTTTTTTTACCTTCTATTTTATTTTACTTAAGAATTATCACGACTTTTAATTGAGCTAACTAATTAAAATTATTAATTGCTAATATATCAATTGTCGTAGATAGAGAAGGAAGGAGGTGACGAAAATTTGCAATGAAAATACGAATTTTAATCGTAATTGATAATTGAAATATATACAAATAAACAGTCACAGTCAATGTCGGTCACTCAGATAATGGGCAAATATATTCAGAGTTCGATTTAACGCTAAAAGCACTACGTCATCTGCATAAGCCAAAGTCCTGATGTTTATGGATGCAGCTGGCAGATCGTATCCTCGAACATCTTGGTGGCGATTTAAGTATTGTAATAATGGTTCCAAATAAAAGGTGTATAGCAGGGGGGAAAGAGGGCACCCCTGCCTGACACCTTTACACAAATTGAAGCTGGCAGATACGGAACCATTAATCGCCACACATGATGCGGCCGAAACATACAGTGCGGAAATAATCGTGGCAAAAGTCCGTAGACGAAGGTGTCGAAACACTTCAAAGAGAAACTCGTGGTTCACTTTATCGAAAGCCTTTTCCTGTGAAGTTACACGCTTCTTCCATCACACACCGAATCGTAATTAGATTATCGGACATCTTGCGTGAAGGAATGGAGCAGGATTGTCCGGAATTGATGAAATCTTCGGCGAAAACTTTAAGTCTTTGTTGAAATACACCAGTGAAGACCTTGTAATCCGTGTTAAGGAGGGTTATTGGCCTCCACTGGGTAACAAGCTCTGGATTCGGCACTTTGGGGAGTAAGACGATTTACCTCACGGTGAAGTCCAATGTGATGGAAGACGGGTCTTCAATAATTGAATTAAACACTTGAACCAGGAAAGGCCCAAGAAGCGTTGTAAAATGAATATGGAATTCCATCCATACCTGGGCTGGACTGATGACGGCCGTCTGCTGACAGGAACTTCTTGACTTCGTCTTCGGTAAAGGGACGAGAGATGGACAGGTAAGCATCCTCAGAAAAAGATCTTAGCGACTCAATCCACTGCTTCGTGTCAACTGATGAAATGATTGGGTTATTGAAAAAGGATGAAAAATGGGCGTGAAAAGCTGACAAGATGTGGTTAGAATTCACTTCCCCATTTTCCACCACCAAACGATGACATCTTTTTTTGTTGGCACGTCGTCTCTCCTCAGCGAACGCTGCTGATGATAAATTCCTGATGTCAGTCGCCCAGGAAAGTTTGGCTCTGAGCGCTGTGCCAGCTGCTTTCTGGATCATTAGAGCGTTGATCTCGCTCTTCATCTGACGTATCTCCATCTCGAACTCCTCCTTTGGGGTGGATGCTTGAAGGAGCCGAAGGATCTCTTTTAACATGAGGAGATGACGACGTCGACGACGAGCAGTATCTAACCCAATCTTCCGAAAGAAATGTTTAATTTTAATTTTCAGTTCTAACCATGAAGCAAGCGTAGGAAGCACATTATGAAGATGTTTTTCGACAAACTGAACAAACATTCCCTTGTATTCCTCTTCGTCGAGCAGAGAAACATTCAGAAACCAATTACGGTAGGCTGCAGAGCCTGTAGATGATGCTGGAAATGGATGATTCCATGACCACATAATGGCACTGTGGTCGGAGAATGAACATGGACTTACCTCCATTTTACCCGGCGATCCAGCAAATGCATTGTCAACAAGAAAAAAGTCTAATCTTGATGATATGGTGGGCCCTTGATGGAAAGTAGACCCAAGCTGACTGCGTTGTGGAGGGTGTGTCCATAAGTCGAACAATGCATTTTGCTGCCACAGACGATACACATGACCAGACGAAAAGATATTGTTGTCATCTGGATGGCAGTTCAAATCACCAGCAATCACTGCAGGCAATGATGAACACAAAAAGTTGTTAAGTTCACTGAAAAACGTTGGTTTCTCTGCTGTTCTACATGGTGCATAGACATTAAGCAATCGGAACTTGACACTAGATGTTGAAATGCCAATGAAATTACCCTGCACTCGCAGTCATACACACAGTTCGACACCAAAATGGGGGGATTAAAAATGATGGTAGCAACCCCTTTCCCATTTGGTGATGAAGAGTTGATAAAGAATTGTCCATTAGTGTATTGACTGCGAAGGCCCGGAAGATCGTAGCACAGTTGTGAAGTGGCGAGTTTTACTTCTTGAAGTAACAGGATATCCGGCCTATACAGGGCAATAAACGATGACAATACCGATTGCTTAAAAGAGGAACCAAGAGAACGCACGTTCAGGGAAATGACCTTCATTGAGGATGTTTAGTGAGGCAACTGCTAACCTGTGTCCGGTTGAGACTTGCGCCTCCCAGATGTTTGCAGGAGGCTCTGTCGTTCTTCTCCTCGTAGATTGCAAACGACCTGATGAGGAAGAAGGGCTGTGCTGATGGCTCGCGCGGCTGTCTCTCTCGGAAGAAGAAGTGGCTCTGCTCTCGTACCTGTTGCCACGACTCCATCTGGATTTTTTCTTGCGGGGACTCCTCGTCCTCGCAAGATGATTCTGCTGTTTATGCGCTGATGGATGCGAAGTCCCAGCAGAAGGTGTCATCCTGGAAGGTGACGACGTATCAATAATCCGTGCAGGGTGTGATGTCGTTGACTGCGCTGGTGGAGGATGTAATCTTTAAGATAATTACCCCGTAGTCCGACATGTAATCTTTAAGATATTTTTCAGTCATCAGCGGCGATGCACCGCGGACGAAAACTGGTAAATATCCGGGTTTGGCTTAGCTCAGTGGACGGTGGTTTGCCCAACCTTAATAGTACCAGCAGTCACTATTCTGTCCATGCGGCCATTAGTGTCGTTATTTTTCTGACTTAATAAATACTTAGTAACCCTTAAAGTAGTTTAAAATTTGCTTCAGATTAACTGATTAACTATTATAACGATCAGCAGAAGTGTAATAGTATAATGTGTTTAATTCATTTTATCACAGTATGGTTGGAGGTCTCTAAACTTATTTCTTTACTCTGTGCTCTAACTGTATTCACAAACCGGTTTTTTATACCAATTCAGATAAAACGTTTTTACGCCCAACAGATAGCGTTTGATATAAGGAGCTAATATCAAGAATGGATGAAACCTACGTAACAATGTATGACGTTTTCGCGCTCAGGCCTTCTCTTTAGAAGGTGTTGGCTCAGGCCTAACAATGAAGGTGGTCACGCCTCCAAGCAACAATGTAACCTTCATTGTTTCCAACAAACGAAAAAATACAGCTCGCAAAACATTCAGGGTATTTAGACAGTAAAAATCAACCAACAATGGTCTTTGGAGAGGAAAAAAAATCGCAAGAGCAACAGGGCCGTAGCCAGGACATTATCTTGGGGGGGTCGATTTTCAAAAATTCTGGACCTTTTTTAAAAAATTCCACTGAGTCGGACCTTTTTTCATATTTGGGAGGCGGACCTTTTTCCATAATGGGGTGGTCGTCGACCCCCCTCGGCCCCCCCCCCCCCCCCCCTGGCTACGGGCCTGAGCAACTTTGTGTGCAGAAGATTTACCAGATCTCTTCTCTATATACAGAAGAATGTTTGTGGGTGGGTTTGTTTCTTATACAAATCTACAGTTTTATTCCGATCTTGATGAAACTTTGCACACTTGATCTTTAAAGCATGAGGAAGGTCACTGTCTATCTCAAATTTTGAAAAAATAATAATTATCGATAATAAATCGATATTCATGATGATGGCAGTGCATATTAATAAGAGATATCTCATGACCAACAATGCAAGGCAAAGTCTATACAGGGAAATTGTAGAATTACTGAAACTATTTTATTATTTAACTTCTTGACATTGTTCTGTTTACCTAAAACTGTGATTATTCCGGGCAACGTCGGGTGTCTCTGCTGAAAGAGGAAGGTCATTGCAAGTCAAAGTTCGTGCAATATAAATAAGGTTCATTAAAGCATGTAATGAAGATTCATTCCACTTCTGCTAATTATAAAACAAAATTGATTTATAACAATGATAGAATTCCTGTTGTTTGGGCTTTTCTTAGAATTGATAGTTGAAATTGTTACAAATGATCAGTAACTGGAGATAATGGAGAGTTAGCAGACTAATGAGAGGAGTGGAAAGGCGATAGAGGAAGCAGTCCTTTTGCTAGGGCGAATGTTGACGACATAACCAATAACAAAGGATATATCAACTCGAATCTTAAAATCAACAAGCACACTGCATTGTGCTCTTTAATATTCGTTCGAAGGATACTGTACATGTTCCGATCGAAAAATGGAAGGAAAAATTCTGCGATCTGCGACCTGCGAACTGTACATGTTAATTCATATCTATCGAAATGCCACCGAAGAAAAGACCGATTATTGGTTAGAGTAGACAAAAACTAATCCGGGCGTCGGAAACATCAGAACAACAGGAGCTATTTACCTAAACCTGTAATTATCCTGGGCAACGCTGGGTGCCTCTGCTAGTCTATATATATAAAAAAGAGTGTTTGTTTGTGAGTTTGTGCGTGGGTGTGTGTTTGTTTCTTATACAAATCTACAGTTTTATTCCGATCTGATGAAATTTTGCACACTTGATCTTTATCTTGATCAGCAAGACGAAGGTCACTGTCTACCTCAAATTTCGAAAAAATAATAATTATCGATAATAAATCGATACTTATGATGATGGCAGGGCATATTAATAAGAGTTATCTCATGACCAACAATGCAAGGCAAAGTTTGTGCAACAATAGGCATCAACAATGGTATCAATACGCAATCCACAAACACTGCGCACGGACCAACAATATATATCTCATGACCAACAATACAAGGCAAATTTTGGGCTTTATAAATAAGGTTCAATTTGTAACAATGCATAGAATTCCTGTTGTTCGGGCTTCTCTTAGAATTGATAGTTCTCAGAACTTAACATTTTCTTGAATATCTTTAAAAGTAAGTAGTAACTGGAGATAAAGGAGAGTTAGCAGGCTATTGAGAAAGAGTGGTAAGGCGATAAAGGAAGCCGCCCTTTCGCTCCGTGCTGTATTGGTTTCGCCAGCACACTGCTGCCATTGAGCAAATGGTGAGCGTGTCAACAGAAGAAATGGCGACTGCTAGATCACACACAAAGTGATTAATGACCAAGTTTTGCACAAGACATCGAGAGCAGAGTGCAACTGGAACAAATTACCAAGTAGTGAAAAACCCCTTTCAGATTTTTGGGATTGGAGAGCATGCAGACACAAACGATCATGCCACCCAAGAAGAGAATTGTTTCGTCGAAGTTATTGTTGCCATATATTTCCACATCAACGCCGGGGAAATATTGTTTCCATGAAAAACGATGTGGTGATGATGCAAGAATATTTTCAAAATGATGCAATGATAGACTGTTCTGTTGCCTTGGCAATAGAACATTCGTTTCCAAGAATTATTAACAATGAGCAGGAAATGAATATAGTAGGGCAGTATCCCTCGAGTTCCCTAGCAAATGTTCAGACGATTTCTGTGTTTGGAGCCCTTGCAGAGTGTAAACCTTTCAGACGCGTTGGCAGCTTCCCCTTCCTCTTCCAGAGAGTTGGGTATAGCCTATAAGGACGCCGTCGGTCTCGGGTGAAAGTTTATGACATAACCGATAACAAAGCATACATACACTCGACTCATATCAACGAAATGCCATCGAAGAAAAAAAATGTATTGTTCAGAGAAGACAAAGTTTTCTGGTGTCGAAAACATCTGAACAAAGGGAAATTCTATAGCAGGATACTGTATAATTACTGAAACCAATTTTGAGTTATTATTTAACTTCCTTAGATTGTTCTGTTTACCCACAACTGTAATTATTCCGGGCAACGACGGGTGCGTCTGCTAGTAGGTAAATAAATAAAAATCATTATTATTTCTTTTTCTTTTATTATTAAAATCTTTGGAGAGATGTAAGAAATTTTTCAAACCAAATTAGAGAATCCAACTTCTAGGGCGTACAGTCATCAAAGGGAAATAATCCACATTTGGATATTACTCTAAGTTTTATCGTTTCAATATTAATTTATTTTTAATAATTTAATATTACATTTAGAGTTAACATTATTAAGACTATTAAATTTAAATAATCATAATTAAAGAAGCTATTAAAACAACACATTAGCTTGAAATGTAATATTAAGTATTAAACTCGTGTGGATTATTTCCTTTGGTTGACTGTACTTTCCCTAATGAGCTAATAACCGGAGAAAATTTATTTTTCATATGGTTTTTGTAATGTAGTAACTTCCTTTAGAGAAATTACAGATAATGTTCATCTAAACATATAAGAAAATTATAAATATCAGAAAGGGATATTGAGAGGGCAATGTGAGAAGGCAATTAATTCTTGCTGCTAAAGCTGCTACTGTCAATATAACAATCACATTCAGGATATGATTCCACGTTCTGTGACTGAATACAACTCTATTGAAACGGTTACATATTGATGAGGGATGTTGAGAAGCTGTAACAGAGTTCCTAAACACTCTCAATACATCTATGAAGTATTTTTTTAATATAGACAGAAATAATTCAATACTCATAGGAGCCTTTCTTTGATATTCTAAAATGTTATGGATGCAATATCTAGGCAGGGCAAACCCAATCGGACACGAAATTCTAGTGCAAGCATTTTCAAGAATTCTTTTCGTTTTTCCAAAGTGAATATTTACTTTATTAACTCTAAAGATTTTTCATGTGTGTTTATTCATATTCAAATTCAGATATTGCAAAATTTCATGAAACAGACCGAGCAACGCCGAGCATATCAGCTAATGTATTATAAACGCTTTGCCGAGATACAGACGTAGCCGACAATTAATTGTCCTAGGGTAGACTTCCAAAGTTTTTTTAGTTTTAGTTTATAGTTATCATATAAAAGCATGTTTTTTTTTTGTTTGTTTGTTTTTTTGGTTAATGTTCACTATCTGCATATCGCACGACGACTTATCATGCGACCAAGTAAATGAAGTTTTTATAAATTTAACCATTACTTCATGTGACTAGAAAAGGGGGGGGATAGATATATCAGTAATTAGACGGGAGGGGGAGGGGTCTAGGGGGCAAAGCCCCCCAATCTTTAAAAAATAAATTCATATGGCATTTATATTCGTTTTCCTTGGCATTTATATTCGTGTGCACCTTGAAAAGTGCAGCAAAAAGTAAAAAATATAATTTAAAAAAAAAAGTAAAAGCGTGGTGGCGCGTTTAATATTAAATTTCAAAAAGAAAATGCTACATAATAAAATAAACGCTATCGCACTTCGAACATCTGCTATTATATCCAGAAATAGTATGGTTTCCTAACGATAGATGGCTGTACTCAAAGGCTTTGCAACGCGGGACGCTGAAGTCCATTTTATACTATAGTGTTATTGTTTATTCAAATCCTCATGGTTATCATCGATTAGTTTACTTAATAGCTTTGCACACTCATCAATGATCTAAAAAAAACAAAAAACAAAGACGACTAAGACAAATTCAGTTTAAATATTCACTTTATTTTTTTCGCTGTTACAGTCATTTATAACAGAAATTATATTTTATTCACGGTTTTCTCTCTTATTCCCTGATTATTGGCCAGGTTATGTTGAACATCATTAGGCAAATGGTCACAGTATAAAAACGCACGCTGAAAATATTTTAGTGCTCTTAACAACGCATACCTTTAAGATGTTACAACCATTTGTTCATATTTTACAAAATAAAAAAGTCATTCTGGCCAGCGGCTCGCCACGGAGAAAACAAATACTCGAATTGCTAGTGAGTCCAATGAATTTTATTTTAATTTTATATTATTTATTTTTTTGACTTTCATCTTTTGTTATCGTTCTTTAAAGTAATGGGTCATATTTATTTTGATGGATGTGAAGGCATTACCACTGATCACACACTCACACGGAGTGTATGAATCTGTTTTGACCGATAACCATGCTGTTCGGTCCATTCGCCGGGCCATGGGCTTCCAAGCCGCGGTCAAGCAGTGCTTTTTTGGGGGGGTTGCGATCGCTCACGTTGATATATTAAAAGTCGTTCAAAAATACTAATAAATGGAAAGCATTGTTTAATAATGGTATAATTGAAATTTTGTAAGTAAAACGACATTTTTTTATTATTAAGTTCTTATTTCATTCTTAAGTACAGTAAAACCTGCCTATGACGACCGCCCACGGGACCAGCAAGCTCAGGTGGTCGTTATATACAGGTTCAATCAAAAAAATTTACAAATCAGGAAACATGATTAAAAATAGATATGTTCATTTCTTTATAAAAGAATCTAAGCTACTTCGTTTGCACTTTCTTGTCTTCCTAGTGACAATTAAAATTAAAATTAAAAATTAAAATGTTTTTTCAGCATCTCCAGAGCGTTTCCAAAAAGTCCCACCGGTCACCAGCAGATTACGTGGTATAGTAAACCGTCGACAACGAGACCCCTGAAGTGGCCAGTCTATTGATGAAAATAGGTGAGCAGAGTGGGGAGAGATGTTGGACATTCTTCGCTTATATGAAGTCAGCCACAAAGAAACAATTCCTCTCTCTCTCCCTTCTCACCCAGTTTCATCAATGGACTGGTCGCTTCAGGGGTCTCATTGTCAATGGTTGACTGTACGGTTGAACCGTTTCCAAGTGGACAATTCTGAGTGTTTATGCTTTTAGACAGGTTTGATGATGATAATTCAAAACTTAAACTACAGGATATTCCAAAATGTTTTAGACAACTTTTAATCAATATAAGAAACCTATTACAGATAGAGACAAGTGGTTTTCAACAATTTGTTTATCAACTCAAAAAGTTTTTTGTTATATTAGTAAAGTTCAATATGGGCACCATTTGTTGCACGGACAGCATCCAAACGATATTCAACCTCTTCCCATGTTCTTGCCAGCATCGCCTCATCTACCAAACTAACTGCAGAA
The DNA here is from genome assembly GCA_023313115.1 of Rhysida immarginata. NCBI lineage: Eukaryota > Metazoa > Arthropoda > Chilopoda > Scolopendromorpha > Scolopendridae > Rhysida > Rhysida immarginata. Next base: position 504,357 of record JAHWFO010017072.1, read on the forward strand.
ACAATGCGGGACTTCAAATCCGCCACACTTTTGACTTTTGTGCTGTACACTTTGTCCTTAAGAAAACCCCACAGGAAAAAGTCCAGAGGTGTCAGGTCAGGTGAACGAGGTGGCCACAACAAAGGACCATCTCGCCTAATCCACCGCCAAGGGAATTCAGCATTAAGCGCATCTCGGACTGTTAATGCCCAGTGAGGAGGGGTACCATCTTGTTGAAAGAAAACATTTGGTTGGCTGTCCTGAAGTTGTGGAAATATGTATTGTTCAAGCATGTCAAGGTAGTTGGTGGAGTTAACGGTTAACTCGAAGAAAAAAAATGGGCCAATAACTCGATCATGTAAAAGTCCGTTGACCTTTGGGCTGTCACACTCTACTTCAAGAACATCATGGGAATTTTGTAATCTCCAAATCTGCATATTATGACGTTTGACCTTACCAGACACGTGAAAAGTTGTCTCATCTGAAAACACAACAGACTTCAAAAAATCTTCATCATTGTCAATTCGTCATAACATTTCTTCAGCATATGCTCAGCGTTGTGGTTTTTCACTTGGTTTCAAAGTTTGCACAAGTTGAATTTCATAGGCATAAAGTTTAAGATGTTTGTGTAAAACATGATGAACAGTTATTCCAGGAATCTGGAATTGTCTGGCTGCTGATCTGATCGACTTACGAGGGCTACGTTGAAAAGCCTGCCGAATACGATCCACAGCCTCGTTGCTATACTCTATCCTGATGTAAACAAAAGCACGTGGTGATATTAGATTTGAAAATGTAGTTCGCAAAACAAAACTGGAAAACTGACTTAAAACTTTAACAATCAGTTTTTAAGTTCAACGTAAAACATTTTATGATGTTTATAACAACATAAACTGAATAAATTACACATAAATTGTTCACTTTTTAAGAAAATAAAGAAAAAATAGGCACGAAAAAGGAGAACACTGAGAACTCTCGTGATAAACGAGAGAACAGAAATCGCTTTTCCTTAAAATAAGCACTTTCCTTACTGCTTTTTAAACAAATAGCAATTAACAAATTAATATTTCACCCTTTCTTATTTGTAATTAAATCAAAATGATGCAAATAAGAACATTTTTCGGGTGGGTTAGTTTCATTACGGGGATGGGGTAGGGAGTTTTTTCAATTTTTATTATTTATTATTTTTTTATTTTTAATTATTATTGTTGGGAATTCAAATTTTATAGAATTTGATTATGGAGTAAACTATTAAAATGAAATAGTAATCAACCCCACTGTATTTCTTGATTATATAAGGGATTATTGGATTAACAGACAGAAAGATAGGAATTGACATTGAAAAGGCCAGGGAAAAGCTGATTCGATTCCTCCAATCACAGGACCTTGCAGAGGGATATGCAACGTTGGTTTGTTTACTTCAGGAGCAAATTCTCACTGGACAGAGTATAGTGCTTGGTCGACATGTTGATTTCCTTGGTTGAACACTTCCAGTGGTCATGAACTGTTCATGCCATTTCGCAGTTTGGTCTCGAGTTGGTGGGGTCTTTCCATACTGTGTCCTAAAATTCCTTTGGGTTTGTGTTCCAGATTCAGTCTTAATAAACCATGCCACACATGGTGCTTTCTCTATGCTAGTCGCCATTTTCCGGAAACTGTCACAGGAAAGAAGGTGCGGCGACACACAATGTTATAATGCTGCATCAAAAAAAAACTTTTTGAGTTGATAAACAAATTGCTGGAATGGAACTTGTTGAACATTTTTACTGAACAATTTTGTAAGATCAATAAATTTGAATGTTTGCTATGGATTAATTTTTTTTCATTTTTACAACGCTTATATAAATTTCGCCATTTGGGTTACGTTTGGTGGATGAAATCTTGTGATCAATATTTCAACCCCTTCCACTAGTCCAATCTTGCTGAAATTTTGTACACATACGTAAATTCGGCGACAATGCATGAATCTAAAAAAA
>JAHWFO010017072.1:506411-533787 GCA_023313115.1 Rhysida immarginata
GGGGGGGGGGGTAATTAATTTGGAGCAATGCATGAAACATATAGAATTGGCTTATGTTTGTTTGTTTGCTCAAGAGATGGCGCTATGTGTACCTAATTTTGACGTAAGCATTGTTTTTGAAAAAAAAATTTTTTCTTCACTTGTTATTTTCCATTTTGATAAGTATGACAATGAAAGCAATCCGTGAAAGTAAATTTTTGATACACATTTTGGTGGATGTTTTTTTGTTAGTACATATATATATATATATGCATATTTTTTGCATTTTTTATTATATATAAATCCGAACTCTAATTATAATTAACATTATTATTAAATACTTAATTTTGTATAATTGTTTCAGTGCAATTAATATACGCTGAAGTGCCAAAAGTCATGGGAGCATAGTATACAGATTTTCAGGTTTCACTTGCAACGTGTAAAAGGTTTATAAATAGGAAGAGTGGTATTGGTGCTGCCAATTCGACTATTAGCAGTCGTCTGAAACATCTTGTAACGTGAATGGCCACATGATGAGAATTATCGGAGTTTGAATGCAGAATGATAGTTGAAGCTAGACACATGTGGCCTTTTATTTCTGAAAAGGTGTGGGCATTCAACATTCCTCGATCCACAGTGGTATGGGTGCACAGAGGCAGCGTTGCCTCCATTCAAGCATTACCTCCATTGACAGCACAGTGGCCGACCATGGCTGCTAAATGCTCATGATCAGCGACATCTGAGCAGAATGGTCCTTCGTAACAAACACATGTCACTACATCAATTAATAGCCACATTCAATGAGGGGCATACTAAAGGTGTCTCTGAGCTCAGTGCAACAAAATTTGGACTGATGGAGTATGAAGCAGAAGACCAACAAGAGTGCCTTAACTCACAGCACGCCATCGAAGGCTGCCTGGGCTCATGACCATATTCATTGGATCTTAGATTACTGGAAACAAATAAGCTGGTCTGATGAGTCATGACTCAATAATATATTTAATCAATTTAAATTTTTGATGATAAATTTACAATTCCTTGGATAATGCAATGAGATATAATGCAAACATTGATTTACACTCTTTAATGAATATGTTATGAATCAACAAATTTTAAACATAACAATACAATTTTTTTATGTTTTATTTTTTAGGGTTTCCCGTTTGAGATTAAAGTATCAGATTTTGAGGAAAATCTGAATAAGAAAGACTTCATTCATCCATATGAATATGCTAAAGAAACCGCTAAACAGAAAACTCAGGCAGTTGCCAAAAAGATTTTGCAAGAAAAAGTAAGGAGCATTAAATAGAGCACTGTGCTCTTGTCTAATATTATACTTTTTTTGTTTTTGTAGATGCAAGAGTTAGTGTTATTTATACAGGGTGTTCCAGAAGGTCGTTTACACACTTTAAGTGCTGAACTGTCAGACCATGACGAGCAAGTTTTACATAGGAAGTTGTGTCCGAAAATCAAACCATGGGATGCTACAGCAACATTATCGACATGCAAAAAAATTATTTTGGAGGGGAGTGAAAAACTTAAGAATCATGACTTTATTAACAAACAAACTTAAGAATTATGGTTACTGAAATGATCCCGCTTTCCACTCTCTAATATGCCTACGAAGCTTGCCCTCTAGCAGTGGCTGGTCACGTTTTCCGACACAACTTCCTATGTAAAACTTGTTCGTCATGGTCTAATATACCAGCACCATAAAGTTTATAACCAACCTTTTGATATACCCTGTAGAATTTCTGTAGTCACTGTGATTTTGGAGGGGAGTGAAAAAGTTGCTTTAAAACTTGTCTTTTCCATGTTAATTGTGTTCCATTTATGCAAATTCGTCATATGAAAAAAAGTCTGCGGATTATACTTTATTTTTGGATAGTCAATATAAGCACACAGGATAAAAAATTAGTCCTGTAAATAATGCGCTACACATCTCTTCGTTTTAATTACAGCTTTCAAGCACATGACATCAATTGTACGAGTGTCTTTAGATAGTTCCTATCTAACTCCATTATTGCTGCATACAATTTATCCTGCAGAGCGGCAATGTTAGTCGGATGCCGATTCTACTGCTTAACACATTGCTCCAAGTGGTTCAACAAATTCTCCATTGGATTCAGACCTGCAGATTTGGCAGGCCATTCGAGATGCTGCATGGTCTGATCTTGCTCATCAAACCACTTCTCCACGGATCTAGTCCTGTGAACTCTGCATTTATTATCTTGATAGTAGTCATTGTCCAGGCCATAGACATCCTTGACGTGATCCACAAAAGGCAGCAGTTGTTCATCCAGAATACCACGATAGTGACGTTAGATAAGCCTAATGCTAATTTCAACGAGAGGTCCCTGTTCATTGTACTAAAGACTTGCCCACAGCATCAAGAGCCACCACCTGCCTGTACCACACTTTGGGCACAATCAGGGTGAAAATCTTCATTGCTTCTTCTATGCACATGACGTAGAGTGTCATTCGAATAAAGACAAAATTGTGATTCATCCGACCAAATGATGCATTTCCAGCCTTATACAGTCCAGTTCTACGCGTTTTCTTGTGAGCTGGAGCGAGCAATGGATGGTTGCAAGGTAACTAGCTCCAGATATCCTTTTTATACAGTTGCCTCCTTAAGGTTCTTTCACGAAATTATCTATGAGGACCATTATTGACTTCTTGTAGCAGTTCTGCCTGGTTTGAAGGCAGTTGGTTGTGACCAGGCGCAATATTCGTGTTTGGTCCTGTTCAGTCAGCTCTGATTTCCGACCACAGTTTCGATGATTGTTGCCTGTGGACCATTTCTGAACTCATGGATGACTGTGCACTTTGATACTCCGGTAAAAGTAGCAGTTTCTTGCATGGGATGTCTTTTTGCCAGCCGAAATGCTATGACCCCTTTCTGCCACTGAGATATGTCTGGCTTATGACCCATTTTTTGTAGCCAAGTTTGACACGGAATAACACAAACTGCTGTTAACAATACTCGTACATTGTTTAACTACTATTATCTCACAAGGAAATGTGCTCATATGCATTCATTTGTATATTCAAACTATTTTACATAGAAGCGTCGTAAAACTCTCAAAGTGACTAATTTTTTATCCGATGTGCTTACATCTCTTAGGATTAGAGAAATCATGTGGAATGAACTTGCCACGTTCGTTTTTATTGCCAAATGGTTAAAAGATTCATTTCCTAAATTTCATCCATTAGCATTCTCCTGTAGCAGTAGGGGGCCTTTGTCATTGGCCAGTGCAGGTTGTTCTTGTTGGAGGAGGAGTTTCTGATGAGCCCATTGGAGCATATCCACAGTAAGAATGTATTGTGATTGTTTGACTTTGCTCTAAGTGCACTGCTACCATGACTGTCCACAAAACAAGTCAGCAACTGTACTTGGGATGTAAATGCAGATAAATTAAATTGGGACCTTAAGCACCATTTCAACTGGGAAAATGCTTCATGGTGTTGTTGCTAGGTTGTGCTAAACATTTGAGTCTGTTTGGTAATCTGAAGAGATTTTGGAATATTACAGTTGGAAAATAGAGGGTGGGGCAGAAATAATTAGACAATTAATAACTTTAATTGAAAACTAAATAAAAACTAGGTAAATAATTGTAAAAAAATGTAGAAAAGCATTTCATTTTCAAGTCACTTTTTAAGGCACATGGAGATAAGGCACTTGATACTGTATTATGATTGAATGGGTGCTGAATTTGTTTGTTATAGCCTGTTCAATGACAGTTGGAATTGGTGTGTTAAATTAAATTTCCAATTTCAATTGTTAGACATTGTTAATTTGATTTTGCAATGTCTATATTATTTGTTCATTTGTGGGACAAACTCAAACATCAAAGCCCATGAAAAGATTCTAACCAAAAACCTGGAAGTCTGTGTTCTATTTCTTGTTCACCAAGCTAGCATATGAATTTTGATTGGTTAACTTATCTGCAAAATTTCTCCCAAATACACATAAATTTTTGAATTTTATTATACATTCAAGGTCATACATGGGCAATGCAACTTTTGAGTTTCCTAGAGTCATGGACCAATTGCACGCTTGAGTGGCGCCACATCGAACTGCTTTGAAAACGAGGTGTATGTGGCAAGATATTGCTCCGATGCACAATTATAAAAATATGTGCTATTTCTTCACTGAAATTAACGAGTTGTTTTGCTTTATTTTCTACATGAAAGATAATTCTTAGTATATTTTAATTGTTAAAAATTGTTTTAAATACACAATCCAATCTAGTATTAAAAATTAACAGTTGTTAAAGCAAATATATTCAATTCAAAGATTAACAATCTAAATCTATCGTTGATTTTTACCTCAGTCAACTATTAATTTCAATCAATAATTAACACACATTTTTATAATTGTGCATCGTAGCAATATCTTGCCACATACGCCTCGTTTTCAAAGCAGTTCGATTGTGGCGCCACTCAAGCATGCAATTGGTCCATTATTGACAATAGCGGAACTTTAATGATCTACTAGCTCTGAGGAATTTATTCGTTAGGTTCCTTTATTACCGTTTTCCATAATTTGAATTGATTTGGGCATCATTCCTTTGACTCTTTTTTTCATGATTTGTCGTTTAATAGAACTATCTTCAGGATTATTGTCTTTATCATTACTGATTTGTTAATTAAATTCTTCTGCAAGAGTTTTGTGTATTACTAAGGAATCACCCCTCCGCCGTTTGTTACAAATGTATATACAGATCCTGTATAAGAGAAATTGCTTCTTGAATTCAGGGACAGGCAGAATATAGGAGGGCTAGTAAGAGGCTTTTCTTTTGTCCCATTTTTCTACTCATTTGAATTTAATGTTTTTTGTTGGTTAAGTTTTGGATAGGTATAGATTATTATTATTTTTTTTTTATAAAGATGCAGTAAAAACACTTCTGATCGCGAATTTTGCTTCTTTCATGTTTCTAGGGCAAGACAGCCGTAGAGTAGCTTCAGTGTTATCTATATTAAGTGAGATTCTTTTGATAGAAATTTTGTAACCCAGATACCAATTGTCAACTTTTGGTGAGTAAAAAGTGCATTTTTGGATTGGTAATTTAAAATTATTCCCCTTAAAGATTTTCTAAAGCTTAATTTATCACTGGTTTTAAGGTACATATTTATAGTAATAATGACAAATAAGAAAAAATAAAAGGTGACTTAGTTTCAAATCTGCAGTCCGAAGCATTGAATCATGATAATGATTTAGATGCAATATTTATTTATCAGTGGACGAGTCTACAGAATCATGTACATCGGTAATACTGAATAAGGGCTTATAATAACTGAAGTAGGAAATATAAGACGAGTACAGAGTCTCTCGATATATCGAGTAAACACAGCGTCTATGCTTAAGATGCATCTCCTTACTCGTGTCTGTGATCACAATCGAATGTGGGACCATAAACATGGCACGTGCAGGCTTTTCGCAGTATCTAAAATCACAAAAGGAATGTATTTTATTTTAAAATTATTGCATCATCTGTAGTGATTACCGTAAAAGCACAAACAAGCGCGGCGGTTATTTGGTTCAGAAAAAATTCAGTGCGGCATTTATTTCTCTCAATAGGTAGAAAAATGAAGTGGTGAAAAAAAAATTCAAAAATTTTAAATTAATGACACTGTTTATTGAACAAACGATACAATCATTAATTATTTACAATTCTTTATAAAATCTAAATCACCATTACTTTCATCAATCACAATTTCACAGTATTTTATGCATTGAAATCAACTGAAATCAACTCGGTGGTGACATCGACAGTTTCAATAATCACCACGGCAATTAATTGAGTGCGCCGCTTATTAACTTCAGTGTAGAATTGGTGTGGTGATAAATAGGATGTAGTGCTTATTTGCAGAGTGGCTCTTGTTTGCGCTTTTACAATATTGTGTCATCCATAACGCTCTTTTGGGTGGGAACATAATTGTTAAATATAGAGAGGAAGGAATCTGTAAAAATAAATTAAGTACTTCAAAGCACATAGAAATGTAACAAGTGCATATGTTATACAATTCCCATTTCCTTAAAAGTTGGGACATTTATCTAATATATAAAACTGAGATGTGTGTGGCTGGCATTCAGCTTTCTGATTGGTCTAGGATTTGAACAATTGAAAATTGTTTGCCAAGCAACACTGTAATGAAGACTTTTGCGATTGTTCCGTGAAGCAGCATCAACAAGATGCAAGTCTTTCGTGCTGGAATCAGCGTTGCCAGATGTGGTAATTTTTTTAAAGCCCTTATCCTTTATTGGATATTGTTAAACAATTATTGATCTAAGGAGTTTAAATGATTAATTTAAATGTGTTCAGTCTCCTTTTAATGGGGAAAATCGTAAAATTAATAAAAACAAAAAAATAAATAATAAATAAAGTCACCAATCTTGAAAAACGATGAAGAAACTTGTGAGATGAAGAAAACTCAAAGGATGTAGTCTATTGAAGATGTTGTTGATAGGGGATGTAGATGAAGTCTTGTGAAGATAATGTTGATAGGGGAAAAAAGATAATCTTGAAGGAAGTGTTGGTTTTGAAATACAGATGAAATTTTGAAGAGGGTGATCCAAATATTTGGGATAAAATTTATATAAAAAAACCGTTGACTACATCCTTTGAGTTTTCTTCCATCTCACAAGTTTCTTCATCGTTTTTCAAGATTGGTGACTTTATTTATTATTTATTTTTTTGTTTTTATTAATTTTACGATTTTCTCCATTAAAAGGAGACTGAACACATTTAAATTTAAATTGTTAAACAATGCACAAAACAATGAAAACAAGGACAAGCGCTTTAAAAAATTTACCACATCTAGCAACGCTGGCTGGAATACAATGTATATTTTATTTTCTACAGAGTCCGCCAAAAAAATCTATACGCACTTTACTAGATATTATCTATAATTTTTCCCGTAATAGCAAAATCGAAAGCTTACACCCCAGTATTCGATGTATTGAATGAAGACGATCCCAATAAAATACATTGCCACAATTGCCACCTAGACATACGAGATTACTGATAAGAGTTTGCTAGGAAATGGATATCAACTGTTCGCCGTATTCAAAAATATCTCAACGCTAATGATAATCACTTTGAACAGCTGTCGTAATTGTTGAAGCCTGTATGAATTTAGTGTTACAACTTTTATATAGTTTTTTCTTTTGCTGAAGTTTGTATAGATTTTTTGGCGGACTCTGTATAGAGGATGTTCTCGAATAACTTGTATAAACTTGGGGGGAGGGGCGTGATAGAGGGAAGATAAAACATTTCTTATGGGACATTGATTCCCTCCTGACTTGTCGTGATCTTCGGGTTTTCAGACGTCACTGCATTAAAAATAGACATTCAACTGTGACAGAAATTGTGGAATGGGTTTGAGGATTCTATCAAAAACCTTTATCGTTCGCTGCTACATCACAAAATGTAAGTTGAAGCTTTATTATGCTATACGAAAGGTGTTCGTAAACACCCTGCAGAAACATAGCTGCATGGCTTGGGCATGCACCCAGTGGCAACGTGTTTTGTGGTCTGATGAATCTACATTTACGGTTGTTGTTGGCGAAAATCGTTGGCGTGTACTTGGGACCAAAGAAGGAAAAGGACAATCCTGCCTGTTACCGACATGCTGTACAGAATCCAGCTTTAATAATGGTCTGGGGCTGCATGAGTGTCAATGGATTGGGAAACTTGCACATCTGCTATGGCACCATTAATGCACAAGCATATATTGGAATTTTAGAACATAGGTTGCCTTCTCCACGACGTCTTTTTGGAATCCGTCCTTTTCTATTTCAACTAGATAATGCTAAATCCCAGACAGCTTGCATGGCTACACAAGAGAAGAATTCAGGTGTTAAATTGGCCTGCATGCAGTTCTGATTTGTACCCAATAGAGATTATATGGCAAATTATTAAGAGGAAGTTACGTCAATGACAATCCCGAACAGTTCAACATCTGAAAAGTTTCGTACAGCAGGAATGGGAACAAACTCCCGTTGCAATGGTATAGAAATTGGTATCATCTGTTCCTAGACGACATCAGAAGGAAGGGAGATGTCACCAAAAGGTAATTCGCGCCCCGTCCCAATATTTTGGAGTGTGTTGCAACCACCAGTTCGCAAAAAATATAATATTTATTACTATTACTTAAATTTTTGGTTCCGAAATGTTTAATACCTACCCAGTAAATTAGCTTATTTTGAAATAGAATGAATTACTATATCAGTGTATCAATATTTTTGCTGTGTCGCGTTTTTCACCCTGTCCCAATGTTTATGGAAATGAGGTTGTAAATAAGTTGAAGACTTCAAAAAGCATCAAAAGATCTACATGAACATTTGATTGATTCTTCATTATTTCAAAATAATAAATTATGAATTAAATTGTGAGTACTAAAATATATTTATTGTAATGGAAAAGAGTTTATTCTAATACACTAGGATTCATTGGTCTTCATTCAAATTACTGAAAGCAAAACGTTAGGGCATACATGAGTTTGCTAGGTAAGACAGCGAAGTATAGCTGTACTATCTGCTACCACGCTTTCAATATATTTCATAATATCTCTGTAGTTAAGATTTTAAATAAAAATTGTTACTTAGACAACAATGGTCAGGTGACTTTTCAATTCTGGCATGTGCTTCAAGCCGGTGCCAACAATCCTTAAACGTGCAACAACAATTTTCCGAATGAAAAATGGAAGGAAAAATTCTGCGACCTGGATTCGAATCGAAAAATTATTACTTGTGTTTGGAGACAATCTACAGTTTATAATTATTATTGTTATCTGTGAGTTTATCAAACTTTCTGATGGTTTGGATAGGAGAAATTCTCGACCTGAGAGCCAGGAGTCCGCCTCCCATTGGGCTTTCAACCGTGACAACTTGGTTGTCTTTAAGACACCTTGTGACAGCTTGGCTGTCCAGGTGTCTGCGATAGCCCAATTGGTAGAGGCGTCGACCATGATAGTTGAGGTTCCTGGTTCGAATCCAGGTCGCAGAATTTTTCCTGTGTTTGGAGACAATCTCTGGTTTATAATTATTATTATTATATGTGCAACAACAAAGCAAAACTGTTTCCATAATGCTTTTTGGTGTCATTTTTTGCATCATGCTTTTTGTAGAAAGATGTCCAGCCTTAAAACATTATCTTGTTAAAAAAAAGAAGAAATCCACCCAAAATTTGTCATCATTTCATATTATTAGGGAATTAAATAATATTATTAATTTTCCCCGTGCATTACTTTACTTATTGAAGCAAAATGAATCTTATTAGATTCATTTTAGCATTTATAATTTCTTATTTATATGAAACAAGTGAAAAATAGAAAATCACTATGCACGATAGATACTAATGCTTCCCAATTTGAATCTAGGTTGCAGATCATGGTTATCCATTTTTCACTTTTTTTCATTAATTGAATTTTTAGAGAATCTCGTAAAACTTTTAAAAATTAGTTTCTCATTTACCGTATATGCACAACGAATAGAATTAATAAGTGTGATTATTTGGGTAATTTTCTAGTGCTTCCACAAGATGTCGCTGACTCTGTTATCGACCAGCAAATCACTGGTTTTCAGCACTTGCTAACAACTGTAGCTTTAAAAATTAATTTTCAACTGTGATTTCTTTTTTCTTCTTACTACTAGTTAATTTTTTCTAAGTATTTTTATTGATTACCATAATGAATCTTATTCTATTTGTTAAGCTATTACCGTATCAATAGCCACAATGATTAGTTTATCATTTATTGCTAGATAAAAAAATATTTTAAAGAAATTTTTTTTTTAAGTATTGCCTTAAATAATGTACACTTTGCAAAAATACAGGATGGTTATAAAATAAAGTGAGGTATCCAGAGCCCTCTAGCAAGTAAAGTAATAGTGGAGCATGGGATTTTGATTTCTAAAAAAATGAAAATTAGTACCAAAAGTCGGCACCAATAAAATTTTTGGCGCTGTTTACCAAATAAAATGCATTAATTTGCATAAATGCGTTCTGTGTAGCGATCATGGGTATAAAAGGAAAGGCTGGATGAATTCTCATCATTCTGAGGCCAACTGCTCTTACCTTACGGGGCTGTGCTTTGTTAGTCAAGCTGTATTATCAGCTGAACGAGAATGCCAATACTGCCCTTCGTGAATTTCAGCGGTTAAAGAAGTGCGAAAAGGACCGATGAGCATAACAAACTTACGAAACATGATTCAACGATTTGAAACCACAGGAACTCTAGCACAGCAACCAGGCCGGGGACGCAAAGCGGTTCGTCAGCAATAAATTGAAGAAGTTACAACTGCTGTTGTCAAACAGATGGCGAATGTGCAGGGTACCGGCAGTGCTCGGGCAGTATCCCGACATACGCAGATCCCATGCTCAATGGTGCAGAAGATCCTGCATCAGATGTTGAAGTTTTACCCGTATAAAATTTCTTCTGTTCAAGAATTTCTCCCTGTCAATGCGGCCATCTGATTGGATTTTTCATTGAGATTCTTAGCACACATGCAAGTTGATGGTATATGCTCATTGTAGATTTTATGGAGTGACTAAGCACACTTTCATTTGAACGATCCTATTAACACACACCAATGCCACATTTGGGCTGCGAATAATCCGCATGCTCGTGTGCAGGAGCTTCCACTCGCCAAACGTCAGTGTGGTGTGGCTTTACAGCATCTTTTATCATCGGTCCTTATTTTTACGAGGAAAATCGTGCAAGTGGACCAGATACATAAGATACAGAACTTCGTGGTTTTACAACTGCAGCAACGAGGATGTCTCGATTCGACCACATTCAGCAGGATGACGCACTACCCCACATTGGATGTAAGGTACTGCACGTGTTGCGGAAACATTTCTCTGACAGCAGAGTCATTAGTCATGCATTTCCTACGGTATGGCCACTGAGATCACCCGATCTCAATCCTTGTGACTTTTGGTCGTGGGGATTTCTTAAAGGTATTGTGTATCAAGGACATGTCCCGGATATTGCAACATTGAAAGATTGAATAACGTTACAGGTGAGACAAATTAATTCTGATATGATGCAAGGTGCCGTGGATAATGTCGTGCATCGTATGAAATTCTTGGAACATCACGAAGATGGTCATATTGAACCTCATTTGTAAGTTACAATCATTTGTTGTTAATAAAATTGATGTGTGCTGTGTCGTTTGGCATTTAATCGTTCAGTATTCACGCTAATACACTTTTGCAGTGCCAAAATTTTTATTAGTGGCGACTTTTGATACTAATTTTTATTTTTTTAGAAATCAAAATTCCATGGTCCACTATGCTTTCTTTTACGCCCATCAAATTTGGTTATGCTTTCTCCAATACTTTACTCGCTAGAGGACTCTAGATACCTCACGTTATGTTATAATCACCCTGCAGTTCCATGTTTATTTTACTTTTTATTTCTTGTTTGGGAACTTGGCTGGAAGCTGCTTTCTTTTACTGTGAAAATTTTGTTACAGCTTAGATGAGATTATTTGTTTGCCTAGCCAAAGAACTGTTTTCACTTCTTTACAGATATAAAATGACTTATCGTACATATGAATCTGATTAAAATGACTTATCGTACAATATACAAATTACACTAAAACACATAGCATGCTTATAAATAGTGAAACAATAAAATATACGACAGAAACTTAACAGAAACGTTTAGAATCTGATTTAGATTTAAACCAAAATCTCACAAGCAAAATTGTTCATTCAGTTTTGGTAGATTTTGTAAATTGATAAATTATTTTTGTAAATTTTGTAAAAAATAAAAAAAAAAAAGCCAAAAAATAAATCGTGATTTGCAGTAAGCAGAATTCATTAGGAAGTTACTTGATAGCGACAGCAGCGCTGTTATTTCACATCTGCCATCTCTCCTGATTTTAGCATTGATGACCATGAGAGTGATCACACTATCTAATTCTATTCGTTAGGGTATATGCATGCTGAAACCTGCTAAAGACAGAAATTTCTATCGAAGATGAGAATTCCTAAATTTAATCTTATTGTGATCATCAAGTATCCTTTACCTGGTTAAAACAGAAATATTTCCTGATCTCTTTGCAGTTCTGATTTGGATGGTTTTCAGTGTATTCAATTGGATGGTTTTCAATTCATAATCCCATATAGAAAAAAAATATTGTTTTGCTTAGTGATTTTTTGTAATTCAATTTTAAATAAAATCACCATACAGTCGAACCCACATATAACGAACTTGGTTATAATGAAAAAGAGGTTATAGCGAAGTTAAGTGAAATTCAACTACAGGTTCGTTGAAACAATGCAAATTTTCTTCTTCTTGAATGAACTCTAAAATTATATAACACTAATTGTAATTAATCCATTTAATTATAATTAAGATTTTCTGCGTGTTAGTGGAAATCAGAGGAGCCTTTCCTCCGACTTTTGGGATTGTATTTAAAAAAAAAAAAAAAAAAAAAAAAAAAAAAACAGCTCTATCCCATCATTTTAACATAAATTATAGATGTTTAACTAAAATTTTATTTTTATTTTTTATTTTATTTAAAATTGTAAGCGATAAAACTGAAGTCAAATAACATTTTTAACATTTTGTAAGTCTTTTGTTGATGATATCAGAGCTGTTGTCACAAGTGTGCTACAGAAATATCAGGCCATGGATTAGGAGCAGCAGGAGGATTTAACATTACACCTTCAAAAAACTTCTTTTGTAATGTTCTTTTTTGAATTTCCTATTCTTACAACAATGAGACCGTTCAACAGATCTACTTTTATTTTCATAAACAATGTCATTTTCATCCAACAATTATTTATCAAGTATTATTATTCAAACAGTCACCAATCATTTTTTGACATATATACCATGCAAATAGGTACTGAGCAGGAGGATTTACAAAAAATCATGTCCAATGCGCCAGATACGGTGAATTCGACGCGGAATCGCTGAATGTGAACTGCCCTTTATCAATGCCAATTCGATCTGCTTTCAGGCGCACACTTATCCGACGGTCTGAATTCAGCACTTCACGCACACATTGCATGTTGTCGTTGGTTCTCAAAATCAAAGAATAACATACGAGTACGAGGCCATGGAAACCAATGTTAATTTTGCACCGAGTATCGCTCCTCAGTATTTTCATCTATTTTTTTTTCTTCTCTCGTGATGTTTTGGTGCCCTTATGAATGCTTTATTAAGTCTTATTATTTTTTGGGCTATCCCACAACTTTTGTTTGGATATAGAGAATTTTGAAAATAAATATTTTTTTGTGTCTCAATTTTGCATTTGGTTAGTTCACTCGGTAGCAGCAGAGAATAAGGAATACAGTAGCAGAAAACAGGAGGGACTTGTTATGGGAATACTGCTGTTGTCTAGTAACACCCGAATTCCACATGTACAGTATCTGCTACATGAGTCTGAGACTCTTGAGCGTCAGCATTTTTTGAAGCGATGGCAAAAGAAAGTGTTTAGATCTCAACACTAAAAGTAAGATCATAAAGGAAATAGAACTGGGAAGGAGAAAGAGGGATGTATTGTTTTTTGTTAATAAAAAAAAACACTGAAAAGACACACAATTGAATTTCAGATATAAAGAAATCCACTTTAAATAAAAATAAATTCACTAAATCCATTACCGGTATATGTTTATAAAGAAATACGGTTATAATTAGGGTTGTCATTATTACTGGATGTTGTATTACCGGTAATACCAAAAAGGTAAATCTCCATTACCGGTATTACCAGTAATAAAAGAATTCCAAGGTTAATATTTTTAAATTAGTACTGATATCAAATAAGATCTTTTCTTTAATTTTAATATACGTTTATTTTTATTATATTAATGCAGTGGTTTTTATAATTAATTATTATTCCAAATTTTGGACATTAAAATAAGCTTTTAAAACCACAATTCGTTTAAAATATCATCATTAAGCCTTGAGTTAATATTTGTGCAAGAGGGATCAGCAGATAAAAATGTTCTTTCTGCGCAGACAGATGTTGGTTTAATTAATAATAAGTCATTATAAACTAAATCCAGGTATTTTCCTCGTATGTTATTCAAGCAAAGTGCTATTAATTCCTTTTGTATCCGATTTGAAACACTTATTGATCTTCAGAATAAAATAAACACGCCAAGAAACTGTGGACACTGAAATAAAGAAAAAAGACAACACAAACCATTAATCCACAAAATTATTTACTAAAGACTCGGATGTATATTTCGTGAACCACGTTCACTTCATCATAGAGTTCATTTCATCAGCTTGGTTCACGAAATATATATCAGAGTCTTTATTAAATAATTTTGTGGATTAGTAGTTTGTGTTGTCTTTTTTCTTTACTTATTGATCTATTACTAGCAACACTTGTTTCTGGGCGAGATTTTCATTTATTAAACAATATAAACGTTCTTTTAATGTAGGTGGCTTCCTACTTTTAGGATGATGAATTACACTTAATGGTGAATTTTCAATATCTTTGCTCTTGGTACTTGCTTTTGATTTTAGTAAATTTATTTTACGTATTATCCTTAAAGAGGCATATAAACCGCTTGTACTACCACCACTTGCTTTAATTCGTTTCCTATGCTTTTTAATTTGATATATGCCATAATCTTCCGTGCGCTCAAAATAATGCCAAACAGAAGTTTTCTCTCCATTCAACTTGAATGGCTAAAAATGTATGAAAACTAATGTATGATTACAATACATTTACATTTTATAATTTTATAATTTTTAAATACATAATAAATGAAGGTAAATTTTAAAATTTTTTTATAGAAACAAATAATTACAAAAAATTATTTCGTGTATTCTTCAGCAGGTAATTTTTAACGACTACATTACTGCCTCTGATTCGCGAATTTTACTTAAAAGTAACTGAGGGTGAAACAAACAATTTAATTTTTATAACCGACATTTAAAGAGATAAAAGTCTAAAATTAACAATTTACTCACCTTTTACAATAGATGCATTTCAGTATATAAGTAAGTATATTATATAAATTCACACACAATAAAAGGAATTTACAAAGTTTGTTCAGATACTCCAAACGTGTATGTGATTCTGAAAACTCTAATACGATAACTGTTCAATTCATTTAAAAAAGTTTACGCAGTGTTTGCTTTACTTTGTTTATAATAAAGGAATGATTTCTCACGGAGAGAGGGGTTAATGTATATTAAAGCGGTATGGGAAGTAAACAAAGAAAAAAAAAAAAAAAAGGTATAATCCATGTTAAAATTTCAGGACAAGACAGGGAGGGCAGTAAAGAATTATTTTCTATTATTGTATAGTGGGGAGAAAACTAAGCAGAAAAAAAAGGGAAAGAGTTTACGAAGAATTCTGTTATTGAAAAAATTTACAAAATTGAAAAAAAATGTATTTTTATGAATTTTTATTACCGGTATTATCGATGCTTATTACCGGTATTACCGAAAGAGATTTTTTGTTAGAAAACCGGTATTACCGGTAACGATATCACCGGTATTAACATCCCTAGTTATAATGAACAAATTTGCGGACATTTAAAAATTCGTTCTAAGTGGGTTCAACTGTATATGATTGAAATGAGTTGTCTAGCTTTTAATTTAGAAACTGGTTAGTTTATTGAATTTTATAACTTTTTGTCGTTTGTTTTTTAAATTTTACTAGCAAACAGCTGACTTTATAATTGGAGCCGATACAGTTGTTGCCATGAACAATCAGATTTATGAAAAACCTAAAAATCGTGATGACGCTATCTCAATGTTGACCAAGTAAGATTATTTTTATTCTGTGTTTATAATTAAGACTGATATGCTTTTTTTATTTTATCTCATGAACAGAAACGTGAACATAAATTCTCTGTGAAGCAAATTACTTCTGCAGTGCCCCCTTTATATAACAGCAACATGTCCAGAAAAAACGGAAGTGATTGTGTTTCCAATAAAATCCGGCAGGTGTCTCCACGTGTTGTGTTTTCTCTCAAACAATGATAGGTTCATGAAATTGTCAACAGAAGTCGCTATCCTCAGTTGAGTTTCTCTCCGTAAGTACTTCCACTTGGGGAAAACAAAAAAAAAAGTGTGATGATAGGAAGTAGTATTTTCCTTTGAGCCTCCAACTTATTACTGCATTAAACTGACATTGGAAACCTTTAAAGTTAATAACTGATCATCTCTCCAGTGCAGGATTTCATTTCTCGCACAATTTCATAAAAAAGTAGCTTATGCGATCGGTTTGTCCAGACGCCCATCCGTCTGTCTGTGGACACAATTCCAACAATGCATTGCAGTGCAATCCGGAGAATGGGCGTAATGAATTGTTAGAAGAGACGAATCATTCTCACATTGGGGAAAACGCATGCCGAGCACTTCGTTTGGGTTCTGCGCGTGCTCTAAACATTATTGATGGGAAGGGAACTGAAAGGGGACGTTTGCTAAACTAAAAAGTTTTTTTTATTAACAGGAAGCTTATTATTTAGTACAAAATAACTTGAAAACAGACTAACCTTTTTAGCACATTTTCATAAAAAGTGATTATGTGATCAGCTTGTCCAGATTTCCCGTCCGTCTGTCCGGCTGTAGATACAATTCCAACAATGCATTGCGTTGGAATGGGGATAGTGCGTATAGTGAATTGCTGGAAGAGACGAATCAGCCGTGCATTGGGGAAAACGCGTGCCGAGCACTTCGTTTCGGCTCTGCACGTGCTCTAAACGGTGTCGAGATGGTGCGCCTGCACGATGTGCGTGATTGACGATTATAGAAAGGGGATATCGGTGCCTAAACCAAAAGAATTTCTTTATTCGTAGAGAGCTTATTACTTAATATATGCATGCTCACGATGCTAAGTAGCATATATGCATAATTTATTTCAGAAAAACTTGATTTGCCAAATAGAAAATTTTGAAAAGTGTTTTGATAGATCATTTTCATTACTTAATACAGTAGCACAAATATTACACAGCTGGTTATTAAATCTTATAAATATAGTAGAGTTTTAGCAAAACAAAATATTGTAATATATTATTGAGAATACACAATTCACTTATTATGGATTTTTTCAAAAAGTTTTTAAGGATGAAATAACAAGTTCAACAAAAATCATAAAATATGGAGAAATCCTTCTTAGGGTAAAATTTAATTTTTTTAAAGAACAACATATAAATATTAAATTTAAAATATCAGCATTTCATAGTATTACATAATTCAATATTTACAGGAGATCCAATCTCAAACTTTATCTGAAATATTAAATACAGTACATGTGCTTGATTTATCATTGAAGTGGCATTTCCATCCTCTGAAAATTGAAAAATGCCTTTTTGTCAATTAAATATGCAAAATTGTTAAAAGTACAATGGTGGTTTGGGGAAGAATGGTGGATATTTCTTTCTTTTCCTGTCAATGACTAGTTGAGGGGGAGGGTGTATGTATTTTTGTAGTTGAGTATAATTTTAAAAGAAAATTAGCCTAAATTTTCAGGCCTAGGATATACAAATTACTTTTTAGTTTTACCCCAATATTTAACTTATTGTAGGCAAGTGTATTTTTGTTTTTTCAAAAGAATATTATATTTTCTTATTATCTAAGATGACAAACGATACAGTAGTATCATAAAAGAATAGAGAATACAGTATATTCTTCCATATATTGAGAATAAAAAATATTAAATCTTTTAGTAACATGAACTTTTTTATCAATTTTGTTTAACTATAATTTTCATTATTATTAATATAAAGAAATAAACATATATTACGGATTAACAGTCTCTTAATTTATCAGTTAGCTATCATGACTTAGGATAGAAGCATACGAGAAACTAATTTTGACGTTTAAGTCCCCCCCTCCTTTTCATCCATTCCTGAACCCACGTTTCGCATTAAACATGTTTATCCGAAACCAATATAGGTATATACTGATTAGTTTAACTGATTTAGTTGTCATGTAATGCTAATATTCTATCCTATTTTTGTTAGCATCCATTTTCTCGACAGTCTAGTTGGGGTGGAAACTTGTTTCCTGGGAACACACGTGAGCTGCGATTGGAGAGGAAAAACAATGGCTGCTGCTGCTTCTACTTACTTCCAAGAGCTTGCATCAATTAATGAAACATGCATTGTCTCTAAAATCAAATAAAACTCTATGTACGTATACTATGTACTTTTAAACGACTGTTTATTACATGTTTTCTTTAATCAGAATGCTTTCTTTAATGTTTTCTTCCAAAATTTCAATTTAATCGACGACCAGTTCAGCGGGCGTCCATTTTAAGCTCTTCTTACAAGAGATGGTTGATTAGAATTTTTGGCGTCGACTACTAATGTCATTTTGCGCCTTTTACACAAACTATATCTGTACACAGCCCAGGACAAACACAAACATCCATGCCCACGGCGGGATTCGAACCCACAACCAGGCGGACTCGAGAACTAGAAAGCCTACGCCCTAGCCCTCTCGGCCACTTGACGTCTTACAAGAGAAAGCGGAAGTTGAGATAGGTGCAGACATGTACATTAACGATCAGTAATAATGATAATTATGTATAAAATTGATAAATAAAACGATTTTGAACCTGTCAAATAAGGTTTAATTTCCATTTAAAAATAACAAAAATTTTCCTTGGAATGTCTATAATGAGTGACTAACAACATTTTTGGCACCGTGTTTTCGTTGAGGAGAAATAAGTTCTTTTCGATGCGAGTGTTGAACTCTTCACCATAGATGTAACGTTAAGAACTAAAAATTTTCAGACACCTGTTAAAAAATCAAGTTTTAATCGTACGGGCATGAAAAATGCACCAATCAAAAGAAAAAACTCGAATGCAGGTACGTTTTTATTTGTGTGCTGGTATCTATTAGAATATTTTTGTGAGAGCCACTTAAACTCATGTTCCCATGTTAAAGAATAGGGCAGTCGCGCTTAGCTGTCGCAGAGGCCGGCTTCTAGATTCCTGGGTATGTCTACATGATGGCAAGTCCATATAACGAAAATAAAAACTATAGACTCGTTCATGTCTGCAGTTTTTATTTTCCGGAAAAAAACTTCGTTATATGGACTTGCCATTATAAGTTTGCTGTTATATAGAGAGAGCACTGTATATAGAAGAAGAACTAACATGAAATGTTTGCAGTAGATAGTTGAATGCGAAGATATGGGCAAACAAAAAATCTATTGTTATGGCCAGACAATTTGGCCTGTGCAATTGCACAGTTTGTCGGGTGCTCCGTGTTAGGCCTGGTGAATCACTATCACCAGTGCACTGTGAGAGAGGTTATTACATAGCCAAGACTCACTTATGTTGTGGATTTACGAAGGTATCCTTTTAGTATGAACCAAGAGATTCATTGAAAGTTCTGAATTACTAATTGTGAACTTTTCTTCCCACCCATAAATTTGTCTCCCTCAAAATGGTTCAAAAATTGCATTGGTTTAAAAAAAGAAAAGATTAAGCCCATTTGATGAAAAAAATTGCAAAACAAAAATGTAAGTATAAACAGAGTACAGTAACAGTATAAGTAGTAACATGGTATTTTCCTTCTTTTAATGTAAAATCAGATAAACAAAATATAAAAATTAAACAATATACATCCCCAATACACATTCCCAATATATATTCCTACAAAATTAAAAAAACTAAAAATGAACCTAATAATGTAAACGACAAATATCCAACAACATTAATAGATAAAATTTTAATAGAAACATTTACAAACAATACAACAAAAAAATATAACAAATCAACAAACACAACAGAAAAGATATTCAATACAATACAATAACAAAATCTTCCACAAACAGAAAAAAATACTAGAATAAATACCAAACATAAAAATCATACCAAAAATAACAAATAACATAACAAAAACCACTGCCAACCTAAAAATAACAAACAATCAAAACAACAACACAAATAACAATTTCAAGAACAAATGTCAAAATAACAAAGAAAAATCGAACACTGCAAGCATAACTTACTAAATTCCATGCAAAAATTGTGAACATATCTACAAAGGTCAAACAAAAAGACAACTACAAATAAGAATAAAAGAACATGAAAGAGCACTACGACACAAAGACAAAAACAACCATTTAGTTAACTGATTGGAATACCACAAAAATCATTGGAAAAGAAGAAAATTACGAAAAAAATCAATAAAAGAAACTATAAATATCATAACAAATGAAAAAACTTAGCCAAACCATCAATAGAAACCAAATGGACATTACTTCTAAAAAAACAAGAACAATCAACAAATCCAACAATCACAACTAACAAATAATTAAACATATCATTACATTGTTTTTCCTTAATTATTAATTCTCAACTGTTTATTTCATTTCAAAAATTAAACTTCTGAAGATGAGAAAAATTATTCTTGAAAATGTTTATGTTACTACATTCTTCAAATTATTATATCATACTCTGTTTTTATTTAACACATTCTTCATATTGTGTTTTGACCATCGTCTTCTTTCTTGAAATCAAATATTCTATCTTAATCGGTGGAAGGATGGATCATAATACTGTTCCTATTAACTAAACAGGTGGTGGCCTTACAGTATAACAGAGGGACATCAGGAGTTCCAACTAGTTTCGCCATTTATTCCCGGCTTTGTCAAGGATATACAGCAAGAGGCATGCAAGCCTTTATATATACAGAACAGTGGTACAAGCAATGAGCGTAAATACATACAAGAACCAATAGGATAAAAAGCAAGGGGGCCAATGAGAAAAAGGACGTAATGGCCAGTAGAATAAAATAGAATAAATACAGAACTTTTTAAGATACACAAAAGAGAAGTTATACAGTGATGGTGCGTTTAACGCGGACCGAAAAGAGAACATATCCGGTTGTCCGAAGACAAGAGAATTAACATAAAAAAAAAACAAAAAAAAAAAAAACAAAACATAATAAAATAAAGGGGTAAGAAACTTACAAATTGCAGAAGAAACATAAAATAACGAGAGAAAATCATAGTAGATCAGATAAAGAACTAAGTATAGAAAACACGTTAAAGTCCGTCTGGCAATTGAGAAGCACCTTGAAGACGAAGCTACAAGATTCCGATGCCCTCGTCGTCAAGGCCGATAAAGGTAACGTGTCGGTTATCATTTACCGTTCTACGTTCACTGATAAAGTTAATGATTTCATCGCCGCTAACAATTTTGTCACCCTCCCATCCGACCCCACTTCTAAATACCACAAGTCTATTATTTCCGTCATCAACAAATCCCCACGCTTCAGATACCTCCGACGCCTCATCCCACCCCACCCACGCCCACCCAACCTTAACGCCCTAGTCAAGATCCATAAACCTAACATGCCTATACGCCCCGTCGTTAACTATTCCCCAGCTCCTGCCCACCTCGTTGCTAAATCCCTTTCCACCTTCCTCTTTAACCTGAAAATCCTCCCTAATACTTATAATGTACGCAATTCCCTAACCCTTACTGATTCCCTTTCTTCCATCCACACGGATGAGCACCTCTCCCTTATGTCCCTTGATATCACCAACTTATACACTAACATCCCTGTCACCCCCACCCTTTCTATCCTACAGTGTCTGTTACTAGCCGCGTCTTTCCCTGCACCCGATACTATTGACCTACTAGCTATCCTCTCTGTAATTTCTTCCCAGAACTATTTCTCCTTTAACAACTCTTACTATTCCCAACCCACAGGGCTAGGAATGGGGTTCCCACTCAGCAGTTTTCTGTCTGAGGTTTTCCTACAGCACCTGGAATTAACACACGTCACCCCCCTCCTCAATAATTCCTCCGTCATCGCATATTTCCGATATGTCGATGACATCCTCATCCTTTTTGACTCCCGATCCACTACTCCCACTAATATTGTTAACACCTTTAACTCCTTCTCTCCCCATATCCAATTCACTTTTGAACTAGAAACTAACCGGTCCATCCCTTTCCTTGATATCCTCATCACCAACAATCCCCACACTAACCGCTTCTCCTTTTCTGTCTTCCGTAAACCGACCACATCCTCCAACTTAATACACCATTCCTCCTCACATCCCGCCACCCACAAACAAGCCTCACTGAGATTCCTAATCGACCGTGCCCTGAAGCTCCCCCTCTCCCCCCTATCCAGATCTTCAGAACTCCGCATAATCCGTCACCTCGCCCACTCCAATGGATATTCGACCTCCACATTCTCTCGCATTCTTCACCGCCGCAGACGGGCCCTTCTCTCCTCCCCACCTCCTGTTTCGCCCCAAACTAAAAAGTGGACGTCCTTACTATATCTGGGACCTAATTTCTCCCAGCTTTCCGATTTCTTATCGTCCCTTGGCCTCCGTATATCATTTCGTACTCCAACCCCAGCTGCTCGCACCCTGAACCCGCCCACCTCCGTCACCGCCAACAAATATTCCCAATCCGGAGTTTACCGCCTGAATTGTGCGTTTTGCGATAAGTTCTATGTGGGATTATCGACCCGCAATCTTGCATTGCGATTCAAGGAACACCTTGACTCGTATAGAAAACGGGACCGTGTCTCCCACTATGCAAACCATCTCGCAGATTCTGGACACACTTTTAAGACAAAAGAAGAGGTTATGTCTGTCTTGCACATCTGTAATAAACCTGAAAAAACTGCTACCCTCGAAGCGATCGAAATATTTAAGGCCAAGAAGTCCACCCCACACTTGCTTCTCAATTGCCAGACGGACTTTAACGTGTTTTCTATACTTAGTTCTTTATCTGATCTACTATGATTTTCTCTCGTTATTTTATGTTTCTTCTGCAATTTGTAAGTTTCTTACCCCTTTATTTTATTATGTTTTGTTTTTTTTTTTGTTTTTTTTTTTTATGTTAATTCTCTTGTCTTCGGACAACCGGATATGTTCTCTTTTCGGTCCGCGTTAAACGCACCATCACTGTATAACTTCTCTTTTGTGTATCTTAAAAAGTTTTGTATTTATTCTATTTTATTCTACTGGCCATTACGTCCTTTTTCTCATTGGCCCCCTTGCTTTTTATCCTATTGGTTCTTGTATGTATTTACGCTCATTGCTTGTACCACTGTTCTGTATATATAAAGGCTTGCATGCCTCTTGCTGTATATCCTTGACAAAGCCGGGAATAAATGGCGAAACTAGTTGGAACTCCTGATGTCCCTCTGTTATACTGTAAGGCCACCACCTGTTTAGTATTCTATCTTAATGTTTTTGACTATTGTTATCATTCTACAAGACCTTCCTCAAGCTTCATAGACTACCAGATCTTCATCAAACTTCATATTGAACCATTGCATATACAAGACTTTATATCATAATCAAGATTAGTGACTATATCATACATTATTATTCTAATTTTTTATATTAATTTATATTGTGTTTATCTGATTTTACATTAAAATAAGGAAAATACCATGTTACTAAACACTCCTTCCGTTTATTTATATATAAATATGGAAATCTGAAGAAATAGAAGTCTAGTATTTAACAATAAGAAATTTTTACTAGTCAAAACATGTTTCAGTCATTGACCATTATCGACGAAGGGAAGCGGAACAAGTTGCCATATAAGGTCTGTTCCAAAAGTTTAGGTAAAATGTAGAAGTAAAACTGGAATTGCTCATTACATTAAATAGTTCAGGACAAGTAAAAATGTCTGTTTATAGTGTAAATATCTGCAATATGCGTCTAGAACGCAAAATGCACTTGTGTGTACATTTTACCTAAACTTTTGGAACAGACCTTATGTCTAAAGGCGCATCTCACAATGGATTGGCCACTAGTTTAACATATTGCAATGAAGATGTGACATATTATGACCAATCAGACTAATATCCCATGAAATTCCTATCTATTCAGGAAAATGTTTGTGCTAATTTCCTCTTGTGTAAAAATGCTACGACACAATACTGCTCTCTAAACAAGAGATAGAAAGAGAGATGGGTTGAAGCAGTCTGATCTGACTTCTTGCAGAAAAACTGGTGAGTGAGTGGGGGAAGGGGTGCACAAGGAACACTTTTCACCTTTCAAAGGTATATTTTATATTGAAATAATAGATCAGAATTAAACATTTCAATTGTTCCGTGACATTGATTTTTTTTTTTTTTTTTTTTTTTTTTTTTTTTTCTTTTGGTCCTTTACCTTGGGACGGATGTTTATACACAGCAGTGCAGGGCTATGTTGCTTAACCTTACTCTGTAAGTGTTTCATTTATAAATTAATCTCGAAAAATTGCCTGGCTACTTTACCGACACACAAGAATCTTTCCAGATTTCTTTTTTTTGGGACTATTTAAAAGAAATGGTGTAATATTGCATCAATCTTAGAATGCTGCAGGAGCTGCAGAACGTTAACAACAAAAATGTGATGGATATCACCTTCAATGTACTAGATAGAGCATGTCCTCTATTATATGTGCTGGGTTAAATTTGTTTCCAAAAGACATACAATTTCAATATCTTTTATAGTAGCTAGACATACGTTACTATACTATTTTAAATATCTACCTGCTCTGTTCAAACAATACATTATTAAAATTGGGGATTTTTGATTCATCCTGTATCTTATATTTATTATTAAATTATTATTAAATTAAATTATTTTTTATAAGCTTTTCAGGCAAACGACATACAGTATACACTGGAGTAGCACTGATCAAAAATGTCTCAGGTAATACAAACATTGATTGTTTTGAAAATTAATGAATGCATTCTGTAAAAGAAACTTGTTGTTGCAACATATGCTCTTGTTGATGGGTCATTTCTTTCTTTGATAATGTTAACCGCCTTATATATTAACCTCTTTTTGAATATTATTCGCTTTATTTTTTAACCTCTTCTTAAATACAGGGTTATTCATAATTCCCTCCGGGATTTTTTCAGTGGATTATGCAAAAAGTATGACAGCAGAAACGCTCTTATCGATAGATACACAGTCTCTCCAAGCTTGTATCTACAACAGGTCCCATGATATGCCTGTAGAATTCCTCACTAGAGGGTAGATGAAATGGTAAGCAACAAGCATGGCAGCATTCACTGGTGAAAAGAAGGTGTTTTGCATCGTGGAATTCGTGAAATGCAAATCTTTTGTGGCTCCAACGGCAATTTTGAGAGAAATAATGTATCACACTGAAGCACCGACGGACAAAACTATTCATGTGTGGTTCAAGAAATTCAAGAAGATCGCTCGAGGACTGTCGATTGAGACAATCGAGCAAGTGAGACCAGCATTCACTAGGAGCCTAAAAAAGTCAACAAATCGTGCAAAGATCTGGTTTATGTCCCCCTGATGCTGCGTTCTGTAGCGGAAGTGCGAGACAGAATCATGCACGTATTTGCTGTTATTGACAGTGACTTGTTCGGACATGAGGAACTGGAATACAGGACTGACATCTGCCGTGTCACCAAGGGTGCACATATCGAGCATCTGTAGGGTCCACCACAAACATGGAGAGATTGTGTATCTGTTGACATAAATTTTTTGCTGTATCTGTCATAGTTTTGTATAATCCATTGATAAAATCCATAGCTTGGCTAATTACAAGAACGGACATGCAATAAAGATTATGATTTTTATTTTATTACTTTATTTATTTATTTATTTATTTATTTATTTATTTATTTATTTAAACATACAATTTCAATTCAATTTCAATTATTATTTACAATTGCAAATACAATTAATTGCAATAACAGAACAATAAATTGGTAATAATAATAATATTCAATTTAAAAAATATTCATATAAGATAAAAAAGCAATTTTAGCATCAAAAGAACTTAAAGGTGCCCAAAGGCCTGGGGCCTGTCCAGGGGCATCCTTTAATGAAAAATTTATATAATCAATATAAAATTATATAACTTTGTATGATATTAAACAACAACAATATTAATTAATAGTAGAATAAACAGAGGACTGTGTAAATTAGTTAACATTTAATAGTAACCAGAAGTTAAATCAGATGTAATTTGGCCCGAGCGAATGCTTTTAAGGAGAAGACGTTTAAAAAATTGAAGATAAGGTGCATCGTGAAGTTCTTTAGTTAATTTTGACCAACAGATAGCGCCACAAAATCGAGATTGATCTCTTTGAGTAATTCACTCTATAAAATGGGGTTTATAGATTTTTGAAATTTTACTTACAGACAGGATATTCAGGAAATACCCTTCCATTCACTTTATTCAAAGAGTAATACTACGAGTAGTGTGATCAATAAGTTCGGAGACTGTGCTGATATCTTCATTCAGACTTGGAGGAAAGGGGAACTATTTAGCCGTGATGTAGAAGCACATATATTATGCGAGACAAGGTAAGGAGGAAGCAACATCGCAGTGCAGGGTTTTTCAAACAATGCGTGTCAGTGAACTGTACTTGTTCATGTTTGTCCATAGGGCATGGTGCATTATGAGTTCATACTGGAAGAGACAATATTGAACAAAGAGAGTTACACACATAAACCTGGCTCACTTTGATTATGCTATCCAGCGGAAACACCCAGAACTTGAAATAGCAAAGGTGGGTACTGCAACATGACAATGCCCCCGCACATTGGTCTTTCAAGGCGCAGGCTTCCAGGAATTTTTTCAGCAGCTCGCATTGTCAGAAATGCATAGTTGCAGAAGGGGAGTACTTTGAAGGTGGCTATGTGTAACATGTAATAACAATACATTATGTCTGTTAGGAAAGCCAGTCTCCAAACTTATTGATTGTACACCTGAGTACAGTTAGATGTGGCAGAATTTTTGAACTTAGGTTTTTAAATACAATATTACTGTATTTTTTCGAATATAAGCCGCGGCTCTAAACCCAAAAAAATCAAAAATTTCGGGAGTACGGCCAAAAGTGAGTGCGGCCTGAAAAAAAATTTTTTTTCTGAAAAAATCATTTTCGATAATTTTGGATAGAACAAAAAAAAGATCGAGCTACTTCATTTTAGCATCCCATAGTATATTGCATAGTTATATAAATAATGAAATTACTATCTAAATTATTTTAATATATTTAATGAAACTTTTATAAATTTATTAATGAAATGTGTAAATAATTATAGTAATTTGATTTTAATGAGCAAGTATAACTTTTATTTCATCAGCGGTGGCCATGGCTCTATCAACGAAGTGCCGACCAATAGCACGATAGAGCATTCTATGACATCACAACACCTTGGAGTAGAGTGGGCAGCCATCGCCGACAATAGCCTTAACAAGTGAATTTCATAATAATTTATGAATGAAAATGTATGTGACTGGTTAATTATTGTTCTGAAGGGTTAGAATATTAATTTCACTGTTAGAAAACGATTCAACAAAGGCTGGATAATTTAAAGCCATGAACTCAAATCGACCGTGTTTTTATCGGATTATTTTTGCTGATCTACGATCGATTTACCTTTTCAAAAAGTATAAAATATAATAGAAGTTTCCTATAAAAAAGATAGGAA
>JAHWFO010017072.1:548787-566002 GCA_023313115.1 Rhysida immarginata
TTTTTTTTTTTTCCTTTTTTGCCTCGGCTTATGCGTGGGTCAAGGCGTTTTTCAACTTTTTGGGCTCAAAAACAGGGGGTCGGCCTATGCGTGGGTCGGCTTATACGCGAGTTGTGAATGATCCTAGCTTCTTCGGAATTGTGAATTCTGCTGAAACTGGATTGCACAATTATCATATCTCTTGATCTTCTGAGCAATGGCCATAATTCTTTGTTTTAGCCCTTACACTATCACTGCAATTTCCTTCTCTTCCAGTTGATACCTCATAATCAGGCTGGTTCTGATTTTCGTGCCCTTCAGTCTTTCTTATCGCATATTCTTCAGGTTATTTAAATCTGTATGGAGTTTCTTGATCTTGGAATCATATTATATTTTCTGTTTTGGTTCTTCTTTGTTTACACTTGCTTTTGTCTTATTTTAAGCCTAATTCTTTGGTAGCTACATTAGCTGATTTGTCTGAGCTAATGTTTTTTGTTTTTTTTTGGAATGGGCTGGAGGGCTCTATTAACTTTCCTCAGGACTTTTGCCAATATTTCCTTACTGATTTGATTCAATTTTGGTAGGCGAGTTATCGTAAATTCCCTTGGATAATGCAACCCCTTGTATAATGCGTTTCCACTTTTTCGCCCCAAAAAACGAGCAAAAATGCTATCCTCTTGTATAATGCGATCCCCATTTTTGACTTGTCATGAGAAATAAAATTTTGTTTGTATATACTGTTTTTATGGTATAACTCACCATATCATATACGTTTATAAGCCAAAATAATTTTAATGGGGGAAAAATGTCTTAGTTCAGTAAATTGTATTTTGGTGGTTTATTAACAAGAAAAAAAAAATTTATATGATTTTGAACAAAGACAAGAATGTTCACACTTACATGCATTTTTATATTTCTACCTTTATTTGTACACTGGGGACAACAATACAGTTGAGGACTGCGAATCCGGAATCGAGCTTGACTACGGAGAGGGCACACTCACGCATTTCGATCTCGAATGTGGTTATCTCAACTTTTTGCACTATACTTTTAAAGCGTTAACTTTATATACACTTATTAAAAGTTCCATGTAATTGTAAATTGGCATGTATCCATAAACTCCATCACAATATGGTGAAATAAGAAGCTATAGAATCATGCGATAAGTGTCCATGGGAAAAAAATTATATTAAGAAAAAAATAACATTCGTTAATATAATTAATTCTCGATATCACCCATGTAAAGTTCACAAAAATAATACTAAACATTTACGGAAGAAAAGAAGGAAAAAAAAAACCCAAACAAACGACGAGTGCTGAAACATACGATGGATGAAGAGTGTTTAAGACTTGCAAAAGTTGCTTCATTTTATATTTGTTGAATAAAATTTAGTTAGTTTAAGTAAAATTCCTTAATAAATTATAGTGAGAGTGGACAATTTTTCCTTTACAATTTTGAGTATTTTTGATGATTTAGTGCATTTTCAGAATAGACTATTAGGCCTAATTGCTGCCAAACTTTGATTTAACACAGATCCTAATTGAATTTTCCTGCAATTTCTAACAGTCTTGTGATAAAAATAAAAATAATTCATGTGATAAACGAATTTCTAACACTTGAGAAAATTAATTTTGACTGGCTAGCCAAACGTGAAGAACTTCATTAATTTGAAGCAGTTTTGAAGTTGCCATCTACCGGTATTTGAGAAGTTATTTCCATATTAGCTTTTTGCAACGAGAAATTCAAATAAAAAGTGAATAAATGTATTGTATAATGAACTGGACATTGTATATACTGTGTAATTAATGTATATTATACGGTAATTTCGTCTGAAGTTCATCAGGACAGAATGCAACTGACCCCCCTCCCCCCCCTGCCGCTGTTAGTCATTGCAGGGCTACTATTATCCCCTTGTATAATGTGATCCCACAAATTTAGGTGCTTTTTTTAGGGCAAAATTATTCACATTATACAAGGGAATTTACGGTGGTTTTGTTTCTTTCATCTGATTTATTATTTTCTCCACTAATTCATTATTGGCCACTGCTTCTTCTTCTTCAGCAGCTTCTGTTTTATGACCCTTCTTAGCCTTGATGGTGTCATTTTTTTCGCTCAGTTCTCTGATGCTGAGGTTGCATATCTGCTATGTTGTCTGCTTCATTTCCAGCTCTTTTTGGTATGTTTCAGTCTTGTGTTTCAGTTTCTGAAATGTCACGAAAAATTGGTGAAAAATTTGTGCCTCAGAATAATATGCCTTTGGTTTATTAATCGTTATTCACTTATTGCATACATGTGCTTTTGAAATCCATGTTTTAATCGGTAAAAGCACTCCATAATAGAAGAATTTTCTTTCTTAGACCATGTGTTCCGTCGCTTTCGTTTGTCTTCCAGTAATTCAACAGTTCCACGCCATGGTCGCCTAGCAATGGAAACTGAATCCTGTAGCACATTCTTTGATGAATGCCCAGGAGGTTTATTCAGCAATTGACAGCTACAGTCACGAAGGACATTTGGGCCAAGTTGGCCGGAGTTGGATTATCGTGTGAACATTTGTCAATGGAAGAGTGTGTGTAAGATTTGTAGTCTGAAAAAATCTTGGAACGTATTCTGTACACAATTTTGCATTGTTGGTTGGGATATTTCAAAGGTTTTCCATAAAAATATTTTGAAAGTGTTATCGGATTTTATGTACATCTTTTATATAAACATTTAAGAACACAGATAATGAAACTTTAACTTTCATTTTAAACTGGAGAGGCTGCAGTCCTGCAGCCCTTGTGAAGAAGCCACTGCTGTATTTATTTCTTATAGCACAACAAAATTTCTTTAAAAAAGACATTGCTTCTTTTTTATTGTACCTGGATGAAGCTAAAAATTGAACAAAGAGTGGTAAGACCCTGAAAAAAGCAGACATCTCAGATAGAGGCTATCCTTTGTCGAGACCTTAAAGGGCAAGACCCCAAAATGAAACAAGATGATTCTTAAAGAAAAAACCTGCTCTTTCTAATGGTAACAAAAAGAACTTGATTGGAGAAAAAGCTTTTGTGCTACTTGGATTTGAAAATGTACAAAATTTGCTGCGTAAATTTGATCCCTGTGTTCAATTGCACATACCTGGACAATAAAGTGAGCTTGATAACTGTTACTTTGGCAGTTTAAAAGGAGTGATGGGCTTAATTAACTTGCCAAAGCACAAGTTTCCAGGAGGTTTGGTTTCAAATTTATAAGCATGAAAAGTCTGCCACAAATTGACACAACGGATTATTTTGGCTACTTTGTGGAATAACAACAACAAAACTACCACTTTCAAAAACGTGGCACTACAACCATCATGTACAGCAGAAAAAGTTGTTCTGGGATATTAGAGAATCCTTTCTCTCAAATGCTATTCTTAGTGAGCATAAATGTCTTCCTTACATATTGTGTGTAAGCTATGGGTCAACTTCATCATGGACTGGTGGAACACTGTTTTTCATGACTCTTCCAACTTGATATTGGAACTTTTTCCGTAAAATGTTATGTAATCTCAGTTAAGTTGCATTTTTCTGGGGGGAAGGTTGGTTTTAGTTTTAATTTTGATTGTAATGTTATTGTAAATCAAAAATTACAATACTCATTTCCAAAAAAGTTGGGACAGTGCAAAATATAAAGAAAAAACAAAAAGGGATGATGTAACAAAACTTTCTCGCGAATACAAAATAGCAGATACGTTTATGAAATGACATAAATATACTGTGTGCACCAAAACGTTTTGTATCGTGGCCGGGACGTTCATTTTGAATGGGGTGTTGCAACACGTTCCAAAATAGTAGGGACATACATTGTAGAAAGCACCGTTAGTAGTGGAACCTTCCGAATTGTTCGGGAATAATCTAGAATGATGACGTCGTACTACATTCCGTATAAATAACAGTTGCCATCCGTCGTTCAGGTAACTTATTCGGAACGATGGGTCGAGGCAAGCCAGTTAGCGAAGATCTTCGTGTTTGAATCATTCAAGAATTCACAAACAACGTTTCTCAGCGTGCAATAGCCAGAAGATTTAACCTGTCATCATCTACAGTACATAATATTATCAAGCGCTACCGAGATAGTGGTGAGATCACAGTTCGGAAAGGCCAAGGTAGAAAACCTATTCTGAATGCTCGAGCTCTTCGGATCCTCCGACGTCACTGCGTCACGCATAGGAATGCTGCGATTATGGACATAGTCACGTGGGCCCGCGATTTCTTCGGGAAGCCATTATCGTTGAATACTGTACGCCGGTGCATCCACAAATGCAAACTTAAGTTATACTGTGCACAACGGAAGCCATACATCAAGAAACGACAGCAACGTCGCCGTCTGATATGGGCTCGAGCCCATCGCAATTGGTCCCAAGCACGCTGGAAGAACATATTGTGGTCCGATGAATCAACCTTTACGATTGTTTACGGAAATAATGGACGCCGTACACTCCGGACCAAAGACGAAAAGGATATTCCCGCGTGCTACAGGCGTTCGGTACAGAAACCACCGTCTGTCATGGTCTGGGGCTGTATTAGTGGCCATGGAATGGGAGACTTGCACATCTGCAATGGCACCGTCAATGCTGAAGCGTATATACAGATCCTGGAACAAGCTATGGTGCCATCTAAGAGGCGCCTGTTTGGACGACGTCAGTGTATATTTCAACAAGATAACGCCAGACCGCATGCAGCGCGCATAACTTCTGCATGGCTACGTCGGCAGTGCATTCGTATGTTGGATTGACCCCCTTGCAGCCCGGATCTGTCGCCTATAGAAAACGTTTGGCATATTATTAAACGAAAACTACGACAGCGACGACCCCGGACAGTTGAACAGCTGAAAACCTATATCCAACAGGAATGGGACAGAATTCCGGTTACGGTGTTAGAAAGATTGGTGTCATCGATGCCCAGAAGATTACAGTGTGTCATCAAGAGAAGAGGTGACGCCACACCGTGGTAAACGCCGTGCTGTCCCAACTTTTTTGGGAGTGTGTTGCACGTGCCAAACAGGAAAACCACCTGTATCTTTCTTTAAGCATATAAGATATGTGATCCCATGCCTAATTTATCATTTATGTATTGTAATGCGTTGAAATAAACGGCAATACAATAATCCAAACAAATGTGTTGGAGTTCTTCTTATATGTTGCACTGTCCCAACTTTTTTGGAAATGAGTATTGTATTTTAAATTTTAATTTTTATTTATTCTTTGAGTTTTACGTTGGATTTTTAAGATAATTTTTGGGAGAAGGGATTCTCTAGTACAGAGCGATTCGGAAGTCCCTGAACTTCAAGTTTAAAACCATCAAAGGTGAATATTATTCATCACTTTTGGAGCAATTGAAGGTAGCCAAAACGAAAAAACATGCTGAAATGAAGGGGAAAAAAAGTGTTTTTCCATCACGATAACACACTAGCGCATTTAGCTCAGGCAAAATCAGCTGAATTGAGGTTCCAATTTATTCCGCACCCATCCTATTCACTCAGTTTGGCTCCTTCAGACTTCCATATGTTCCCGAAACTGAAAAATTTCCTGGCTGGAGAAAAATTTGGATCCAATGAGGATATGATACAAGCCATAAATACTTATTTTGAGGGACTTAACGAAAACTACTTCTGCCAGGGAATCAAAACCTTGAAGAAACGTTGGGAAAAGTGTGTTGAAATTTGGGAGGAATACGTCAAAAAATAATGTAATTTGTTTTAATAAAACTTTTGTTATTAATATCAAACCAAGTTACTGTTCAAACCATCCTCGCATGCATAAATAAATACAAAGTGCAATTAGTCCAACATTTAAAAAGAAATTTGTGCATTCAATTCAAACAGGTTGACTTATGCTGTGGAAAAAATATTGAAATGAGCAATAACTTGCGAGGCAACAATAGAAGTCATTTGTATGACGTTTTCTTCTATAATTAGACTAAAAAAAATTCCCGAATAATACTCAGAAAAATGTATTAATTTAATAAAGTAAATTTATTGAAAAGTCCATCACTTAAGGGCCACTTTGTATTTGGGGTTAGGGGAAATCATTTTCAGTGTTTATTAAATATTCTCCCATTGCATTAATGTTTAGTAATTATTTTTATATTTACATTATCTTATGTTTTTTATTCCCATACAGGTGATGATTTTCAAATCACAACGTTTTATGAAGGCACAGATGTAATAATGGGAAAATTAAGTCCTGAAATAATCGAAGCATATGTTGATACAGGAGAACCTATGTAAGTTCAGAAGGAGTTTCTTTTGCAGTATTTAATGCAATACATTATATATAAGCAGGACACTTTTGATTTTGTGCATTTTGTTCCAATTAAGCACCTGCTCCAAATATATGAAGTGTCCTATAAATAAATGTATATCAAAAATGATTGCAGTTTTGTTAATAGAGAGTTTGCACCACGCTATTTTCTGTTACGTTAGGCTGTTCGATATCAATAGACAGAGGCAGAGGCATATTTAAAGGCAGAGGCTACGGTCTATCGAACTTACGATCGATACAGAAATAACGGAGCCAATCAGAGACGCCACTAGTCTTCTGCTCACCTGCTGCTCCCGTCAGCAGCCATTTTGTTTTTGCCGCTTCGAAGCCACTCCTCCAGCTCCAAGTCACTTTGCAAAGCATTAAAACAAATTAATAAATTATAGAAGTTTAATTAGTATTTTGACGATCTAGAAGATTAGAGGCGCATTCGTTTAAACGTACGAACCCCACGATGTGCACTTCGTAAGCTAATGATGGTGGAGTAGATCGAAACTCGAAAGCAAGGCAACACCTTTTCTTTTACCCACAATCCTAAGCGTAACATACAGAGCTGCTTCTCTGCACAACGACCTTTTTTCATGCGCGATGTTAACGTTAGATTTCCACGATACAAATGTAACGAGCAGCCTGGCGTAATGGAAAATGGCATGGCGCAAACTCTCTATTGCCTATAATGTGAGTGCTTAAAAGATAACTTTTCATTTTTTATTTAATGAAGTTAACATAGAAACTGGCAAATTTATTTTAGTTATACAATTAAACAAACATCACACAAAAAAGCTTTTATTTTCATTACAAACATTCAAAAATTCTGAATACACTTTCACAAAAGATATGTTAAATCAAAAGTTAACTTTTTAATTAATAATATTACCCTACGAAACGGGTCACTCTGCAATGAAATATAACTAACATGTCTTAAATGTTGTATATATGAAACAAATTCATATACAGACTTAAAATTAACTTTTTTTATATATTGAAATTAAATGAAGAATGAAAAATAAATTTAATAGTGAAATACATCTGAACAGCGCCCATTTCCCGATGCTATTCCTATGCTAAGCAAACCACAAGTCCACCCATCTGTTAGGAGTGCTGCTTCAAGGTCACTATTAAATTGAAATGCTGAGCTGTCCATTCTGTGTTATAAGTTTTGAATTCTGAACATTGCATCCTGACAAGATTCTCCCTTGAGTTTAATATGAAGCCAAAGCTTCATCACAGGCTTCCTTGTAGTATGGGATGGTACTCGGATGAAAATGGACTCGAAAAGGTTTACTAAAGTTAATTAACAACTGAGCCAGCTGAGCCCTCTGATGGCGTAATTTGATCAGAGCACTGAGGATTAGATAAGGGCACTGAATCCTTCACAGCACCATCTAACAAAGGTGATGCTTCCTTAGTCATATTTTCATGTACAAGTGATCTTGTCGTCTTGTTCACATTACCAGCCAAAGACATTCCTATTCTCCATTTGTAACAGACAATGGATTACAAAACACTTTGGGGTTAAGCCGACCCTTAAAAGGAAAAACTAAAACTCTACCAGGCCGATTTGTTGGTAAATAAAATTTATCAATCTGTATACTAGGAACCGAAACATAAAATGAAGCATAATGAGGGCGCTTAGGTTTTAGTTTGTAGCAAACAGCTTGTGTAAGAGAAAAAGAAGAAATATGCTCCAGCATATTTTCTTCAGTAGTCTGGGCCATCAAGCATGTGATAAAAAGTCAACCAGTTGGAGACTGAGACTTGTTGCAGAACCTTGAACAGCTGCGTACTTGTTAAGCAAATCTTCTGTATTTTCTATACTATTAGGGCAATGTGGAAGTCGTTTCCCAACAGTATTGCTGGTAAAACTTCTGTGTTGGGGTTTACCACCATGATTATTAGAAATTTGCTGTTGGTTGAACCAGCTTGAACTTGACAGCATTGCAGCAAGGTGTAAGTAAAGACATCTTGAATTAGTGGATTATAGGGAATTAATGGGCATTCTCCACTACTCTCCTCCACCATGTTGACTTGAAGCTGAGAGCTATTCAGCCTGTTTTCAACTACAATAGGATGAGAGAACGAATAGTTCAAGTGATTATGAGGGAGCAACAAGATGGTTTGGGTCATTCGATCGTGTTGAATTTCCAAAGCGGAAAGTCTGGCAAGTGTATGCTTCAGTTGAGAAGATTGTTCCTTAAGCTGAGTCTGCAGGCTTTCATTATTTCGTTTGAGAGCAAAGACCTCAGATGCTAAAGAATAATTTTGGTCAATATGAAATTTAATTTAACAAGTAGCAGATTGATGCACACAGCACAATCACAGTGACTAAGTGAACCACCTACATTGCTACTATCATAATGATCCGAAATATTCTTGGAGTCATCGATATCAACGGTGATCCAGTTGATGAGGACTGGCAGACCTGCATTGTGTAACCTATTCAAATTATCTGCTTGGTGGACACTCCGATCCTGTTGTGTGTATATACCGGGTGGGCAAGAAATAACGTGAGGTGTTCAGAGCTCACTAGCGGGAATTCTATTAGGCCAAATGCAGTACATTTTGGTGCATATACTTAGTGGAACATGCAGTTTCGATTTCTGCAAAAAAAAAATAAAATAGTACCAAAAGTCGCCATAGGGGGCACTTATTTCAAGAAAACAATGAATACATTTGCATAAGCGCGTTCCGTGTTGAGCAATCATGACAATAAAAGGCAAGGCTGAGGATTTCCCATCATTCACGAACGAATGGCCTGACGATGACGCTTACTCTGCCTGACCGGGCGTTATTAGTCAAGTTGTTTTATCAGAAGAGCGACAATGCAAGTGCTGCCCTTCATGAATTCCGGCGATTGAAAACGTTACGAAGAGGACCGATGAGCATAACTAACTTACGGAAAATGATTGAACGATTTGAATCTATCGGAACTCTAGGAGTGCAACCAGGCCGGGACACAAACGAATCAGGCAGCAACATGTTGAAGAAGTTGCAACTGCTATTGTGGAACAGGAGATGACTACTGTGCAGGGTACCAGCAGTGCACACGCAATAGCACGCCAAACAGATATCCCATATTCGACGGTGAGGAAAATATTGCATAAGATATTGACATTTTATCCCTATAAACTCACACCTGTTCAACAATTGCTTCCTGGAGATGAACGTACCCGAACTGACTTTTTGTTGAGATTTTTAGCATGTATGGAAGTGGATGATGCATGGCCATGGCAAATTTTATGGAGTGATGAGGCACATTTTTATTTGAATGGTGATATCAATACCCACAACTGCCATATTTGGGCTGCATCAAATCCACAGGTGTGTCTGCCAACTCCTATGCATTCACCGAAACTAAGAGTATGGTGCGGCTTTACTGCTTCTTTCATCAGCCCGTACTTTTTTGAAGAAATCCGTCTCCGTGGACCGGTGACTTGTTCCGTCAATTCTACCAGGCATGCCGATATGCTTGAGAATTTTGTGATACCACGATTGCAGGAAAAGGGTTGTCTGGATTCTACCATTTTTATGCAGGATGGTGCGCCACCGCACATTGGAAGTCAGGTGCAGCAGATCTTGCGAGAACGTTTTTCAGACAACAGAATACCGTAATTAATCGTGCATTTCCCATGGTATGGCCACCTAGGTCGCCTGATCTCAACCCTTGTGATTTTTGGTTATGGGGATATTTGAAAAGCCTTGTGTATCAAGCACATGTTCCTGACCTGTCAACCTTAAAGGATCAAATAACGTTACATATCAGACTAATTAATGCAGATATGCTGCGAGCTGCCGTAGAAAATGTTGTGTACCGCATGCAGCTATTGGAACAGCACACTGGTGGTCATATTGAAACACATTTGTAATTAAAAATAAAACATTGTTTATTGTTGTTACTAAAGTTGGTTTGTACGGTATTTGTTCATTTGACAATTAAGTATTCATTGTTTTCTTGAAATAAGCGCCCCCTATGGCGAGTTTTGGTACTTTTTTTTTTTTTTTTTTTTTTGCAGAAATCGAAACTGCATGTTCCACTAAGTATATACACCAAAATGTACTGCATTTGGCCTAATAGAATTCCCGCTAGCGAGCTCTGAACACCTCACGTTATTTCTTGCCCACCCGGTATATTCATTGTATTGTCAGCCATTGTTTTGTAGCTGTTTAGCTCGTGATGATAGTGTAACACTGAAATGTGTCAGCATTAAAGAAAGTTACTGTTTCATTTAAATTAATCCTGTGTTTTCTCTTTTATTCTTACTGTGCGATACTAGGCAGCATGGATATTATCAATTGAATGTGCATACAAGACACAATTTATTGGAAAAAGGATACTGTTTTTCACAATATACAGGGTGTTGTAAATTTCATGTCAAAAATGATAGGGGTGATGGAATATGCGATTCTAAGCAAAAAAGTTCATATGAACATGGGTCCGAATTTAAACAATAACTGAGATATGAACAGAAATAAAAATGCCGCCACTAAAATCAACAAGTTAATAACTCACTTTCTATAACACATAGGATAATGAAGTTTGAAGAAGTAATAGGGTACATAAAACTGTGTATACTGTTAAAATTTGAACGAATTCCAACGAGTAGTTTCCGAGTTACGCACTCAACTTCGTAATATGTGTTCACATGTGAGTACTAACCACCACATGTTACGATGTTGACTACATAACTTGGAAACTACTCGTTGGAATTCGATCAAATTTTAACGGTATACACAATTTTATGTACTCTATTATTCTCACAAATTTCATCATCCTAGATGTTGTAGAAAGTGAGTTTAATAACTTGTTGATCTTAGTGGCAGCATTTTTATTTCTGTTCATATCACCGTTATCTTTCAAATTCGGGCCCATGTTCATATGAACTTTTTTTTTGCTTAGAATCGCATATTCCATCACCCCTATCATTTTTGACATGAAATTTAACACCCTGTATAAAGTTTTTGGTTGTTTGCATTTTATTTTTGACTCTAGTCCTAAACATATGACAGAGTACATTTTCAGTAGCAGACATCGACACTGGTAATTCATTCTGAGCTATAATAGAAATTATCTTTGTTATTCTAGATTTTGTTTTGTTTTTATTATAAATAAATCTTCTTTAAACATCCTCATTTTCTCATAAAATGAGAAGTTGTGCTTACAAAAAAAACTAAGTTCTTTAAGCTTTTCTCAAGACGTAGGTCTTTATCATGAAAAATATGAAAAATAGGAAAGAAAATTCCACAGCCTGGGATCGAACCAGGAACTTTCTGCTCACCGTGCAGATGTGCCAACCCATTGCGCCACCGTGGACATGGAAGCATTACGCTATCTACATGTCCTTAGGGCTGGATGGAGCAGTACCCAGTTCGCGGGCTGGGACTATCTTTCCTACTGGCGTATAATCGTTAAAGATTAATAAATAAAAGGTCTTAAGAGGATTTTTTCACGTCAAACCTCAGATGATGATATTATTGATGAAAAATGACTATCATGACTATCTTTCCTACAACCCTAAGGACATTTAGATAGTGTAATGCTTCCATGTCCACGGTGGCGCAATTGGTTGGCGCATCTGCACGGTGAGCAGAAGGTTCCTGGTTCGATCCCAGGCTGTGGAATTTTCTTTCCTATTTTTCATCAATAATATCATCTGAGATTTGGCGTGAAAAAATCCTCTTAAGACCTTTCATTTATTAATATTTATCATATGTTGTTGTTGTTGGGTTTATCATGTGTTGTTTCATCAATTTTTACAAAATTGTATCACGAGAATTTCCAACAAAAGATTGTTTTTTATGAAAAAAAAATTAGCTGCTAATAAGCTTTCGTTAATTTTTTTTTTGCACCAAAGCTGATGGAACAGTGATTTTCATAACAAAAATAATTAATCTTTATTACGTTCATTAATAATAATGATAATAATAATGTGACAACAGCAAGGGAGAACCGACCAGATAAACTGGAAGGCCAAAACGCCCATGTTGCCCCCACAGGCGAAAAGCCCAAAACAAGGTTGATGAGGAGACATAAAAAGGAAAAAAAAAAATTGAAAGAGAAGAGTGGAAAAACAAAAAAAGAAACAAAAAAAATTAAAATAAAGGATATAATTAATTATTGGAGAAAATATCCACATCATTACTGCCATAAGTGTTAAAAATGCTGATTAATTTACTAGAAGGGTTGTGCATAGAAAGTTTAATTTGGCATTTATGAGTTTTGTGCATAACTTTATTACCTCTGTTATATATTTAGAGGCTTAGAAATAGATATGCTCAAGTATTGTCAGGGCGCAAACTTGTCCATGCAATATCTTATTGAATGTATTAAATAATTAAAATGTAAAATCCTATTTCGATTAAAACAATTATCGAACATGCAGATGTTAAAACATTTGTGTTTAGTCCTTATTAAAAGGAATTTAGAAAAATGATGCATTTTATGCTGTAAAATATTAAATTCTTGAGAAATTCC
This sequence comes from Rhysida immarginata, assembly GCA_023313115.1. NCBI lineage: Eukaryota > Metazoa > Arthropoda > Chilopoda > Scolopendromorpha > Scolopendridae > Rhysida > Rhysida immarginata. The sequence continues at coordinate 561,520 of JAHWFO010017072.1, forward strand.
GGAAATCTAAATGACGGCACAATAAGTAATTTTCAGAACTATAAAAGTTTTATATAATTTAAGAAATGTATTTTATCTAAAACAGAAAAATAAAAAAAAACAAAAACAATTCCACAACAAGAGTTTGATAAAAGCTCGTATGTACAGTCTATTCCAAAAGCGTTTTCACTTAGGTGAATGATGTTCGGCTTCCTTGCAATACATTAAACCTGTGAGATTAATCAGTCCAGGCAAGAAGTCGAGTTCGAATCACATTGGATGATGCCATTTATTGTTTCTTAGCAACAGGGATAGGTAGGCATAATGAGTGACGTCAAAATGTTTTAATTGAAGTCTGATTTTGAGCCTTTATTAGGAAAGTTTTTCTTTATTATTAATAAATCAGTGTATATTATTATTATTATTTTAGCAGAAACGCAGTATAATAATGTGAAAACTACACGAGGAAGTAAGCACACTCAACAATATAATGGTGAATACACGAATTAAATCATTACATGTTTTTCATGAAATAATCAGTAGTAGAAACGTAACTTTAAGTTTTCTGCACACTTAACAAAATAATAATATATAATGTAGAAATCTATTATGGTATTTCATAGAGAATAGCTACCAATCTTTCGAAATGAAATATACACTGGTGGCCAAAAGTTTGGACCAACCAGCAAATCAATAAAAAATGAATTTATACTAAAAATATTTTACACCTACAACTCTAAGTAAATATGAAACAATATTCAGGGAAGAAACAAATTTATTTCTGCGTCGTTGCTTTTTTATTACCTTAAATCAAAATAAGACTGGCCAAAAGTTTGGACCAACATCACAAACATGCAAATAATTTGCATATTTCAAGTCATCGTGTTGTGTGGTGAGCACTAATACCATATTATGTATTGTATAATGTTAACTGAAGGCCAACGAGAGTGAATTAGAAATTTTAACTAGCAATTTACAAACTACAAAAAAGTTGCTGAAATCTCCCATGTGAGCTACAAATCTTTATCGGGAATTGTTAAAAATGTTAATTGGAAATAGGACGGAAATAGGACAACCTTGTGCACTGACGCGAAGAGACAAATCAAGAATTAAGAGACATGTTAGACATGATATTACATCTGGGCATGTAGTCAACACCACACAAGTCAGACTTAATGTTCAACTTGCTGCCTCAAGAAGAACATTTTGCAGCGAACTACGTGCTCAGAACTTTGCCTATGAAATTATACCCAAAAAGTTGCGACAAACACGGAAACAAACGCAGGATAGACTGGAGTTTGCTAAGACACATCTGCGTGAAAACACAGACTTCCAGTTGGTTGTTTTTTCTGATGAAAAACGAATCAGTTTGGATGGTCCTGATAATATAGCTTCTTATGAAGAGCATCGTGATAAAGAAACACTTGTTCCACTGCGAATTAAGCGCCAAATGGGTGGTAATGGAGTGATGATTCTGGGTGCCATTGGAAGCAACAGAAAGTTGAAGATTCACATTATAGATGGACATTGCACAACAGCTCAATATAAAGATGATCTTCACAATGTGTTCATCCCTTTGTGCAAAATCTAGTTTAAGCAAAAACCATGGATTTAACAGCAGGACAGTCCTGCAATCTTTACTGCACGAGTTGTGAAAGGCTATTTTGAGAGCAACAACATTTCCACTTTTGCTTGGACTGCTCGAAATCGAGATCTCAATATTATTGAGAATGTGTGGCATCTCACGGAACAAAAAATTTACCAAAACACAGTACAAATCTGGAGAACAACTAATAGCAGCCATTCAGAAAGTTGTTAAGCCAAATGTTATTAAAAGCTTATTTAATTCTATTTCACGTCGTTTGTCAAATATTGTAGAGTCAAAATGATCTCAAATATCAAAATAATTCATTAGTTAATGATGTAATACTTTTTTCCCTTTATGTTATAGAAATGTGGTCCAAACTTTTGGCCAGTCTTATTTTGATTTTAGGTAATAAGAAACCAACAACGCAGAAATAAATTTGTTTCTTCCCTGAATATTGTTTCATATTTACTTAGAGTTGTAGGTGTAAAACAGTTTTCGTATAAATTCAGTTTTTCTTGACATTGCTGGTTGGTCCAAACTTTTGGCCACCAGTGTAGTATCTTCTGGGTTTATGCTTAAAAAAATAATGTTGTATTCTCATTCATGACAGGAAAAAAAATAATGTAAAACAGTACAGTAACTTATATGTGAAGAAAGCATATATTTATGCAGTATACTATATTCTGTTTACTATACGGTATATCGTAATGGCTTTCGTTTTTTTATAAAATATAAGCATAATATATGGCGGCATGAACAATTTCGGTATCAAAATATTACAGAATTTAAAAAGTAATAAGTAAAAATATCAATGTTCGAATTACAGAAATAATAAATAATAGGAAAGAAAATTCCGCAACTTGGATTCGAACCGGGAAACTTCAGCTCTTCGAAAGTTACCGGTTCGAATTCAGCCTGTTCTTATTTTCATCAATAATTTAAACATCTGAGGATTGAATTAGGATAAACCCTCATCGAATAGTCTTGAGATATTCTTAAATATTTATTGCTTTGTTTTTAATGAATGCATTAAATATTTCATCTGTAAAGTCTATCTTACTGAAATAAAAAGCAGCAATTAATCATTTCAGTTAAAAGTACAGTAATTCGCCCACACCAGTCATAAACCGGATACCTATTTCCACTCTGGACAGCCAAGTCCATTTTAAACTTCTACGATGTTTGTTCAAATTTCTAGACTTTATAATCGATCAACTTCGCTTAGCTTAAATCCTGCCAAGCAAGTGAAAACGCTTTTGGAATGAACTGTACATTAAGCTGACTTTGTCAGTGAGGAACCTTGAACAATCAATAGACTGAGTGTCAAACTATTGAAAGTCAAGGGTATACAGAGTGAATAGCCTTTTCATACAGAAAAGTTAAACAAACTGACGAATCAGAGTAAATACCCCAGCAATGATGAACAAATCCTATGTGAGGCAGGGTAAAGGTCAAACTCACAACCTGATGTAAGAACGGAGGGGAGGGGAGAGAAAAACTCCCGAGAACACTAAAGCAACACTAAAAACCCCAATTTATTTTTTATACAAAATGGAATCCATAACCGGCAACCATTCCCCCATCTACATTGGACCATCATCACCATTGAGCAGTTGGGTTGATGGTTTATTCTTGGCAATTTCTAAAGACTCAAGGAAAGGAAGTAATTTTGGGTCACTACATGAATGCATAATTTTGAACTTTTCACATGTGTAGTATGCCTCTCCTTCATTATGTGGTTTGCCAATGACGGCATCCCCCAAATCCAAAAAATTTTGAAGTTAGAATTCGGGGACTTTTGACTCAGCCTGTAGAAAGACTACAGCCAGAGCCAGAGATAAAGCAACTTCTGATCAAAGTAAAAAAAAAAAAAAAATATGCATTCATATGGTGACCCAAAACTACTTCCTTTCCTTGAATCTTTAGAAATTGTCAAGAATAAACCATCAAATTAATAAAGTGGGGATTTTAGTGTTGTTGGAAGCCCCCCCACCATTTCACTCTAATATCAGGTTGTGAATTTGACCTTTACCCTGCCTCGCATAGGATTCATTCATCATCGCTAGGGGTAAGCTGTAAACCATTTTGTAAAGACCAATTAAAAATATGGTCCAAAGCCAACTGGAGCTCGCCAACATTCATCCAGTTGGACACAGAAGAGAAAATTTTTATATCCTCCGCATGTACCTTAGCTAAAGTATTGAGACTGCAAGGAATTGGAAGCAGGTCAGCCGTAAATAAGTTAAAGAGCACAGGGCCCAAGGGAGATTCTTGATGGACACCACTCAAAATTTTTCCTGCCCTGGAGCTGATCAAGCAATTGTCTATAACAAATGATCTGCTAGACAGAAAGGAAGAGAACCATTGCATCATATTGCTAGAGCATCCCATTACCTTGATTTTTGACAGGAGTAAGTTAATATTAACCTTGTTAAAGGCTTTACTATAATTCAAATATATGCTGTGGACCTGCCTCCTGCAGTCAATGTTATAAGTGATAAGAATTCTGGTAAGAAGGCACGATGATACAAAGGAAAATAATTACCAACAAAATTGATAATTATGACAAATTACCAAAAATAAAAGGGTATGTAGATAATAGTACATGTAATAACTAAATGAAAGAAAAAAAACTCTTTAACCACAACAGAAATAACAGAAAAATACGACCTGGGTTTGCATTTCAAAAACAAGTCTTTCATCATTCGGCAGGAACAGGGAGAACACGAGGAAAACCGAAAATTTATTACACTTCGGTTTTCCTTGTGGTCTCCCTGTTCCTGCCGAATGATGAAAGACTTGTTTTCGAAATGCACATCCAGGTCGTATTTTTTTGTTATTTCTGTTGTGGTTAAAGAGTTTATTCTTTCATTTAGTTAATGTTATAAGTAATACAGGGTGGATACCAAAATGAGC
>JAHWFO010017072.1:568656-613434 GCA_023313115.1 Rhysida immarginata
TCTGATAGTAAAAATTATCCGACTTCCCTGCTGTAGATAAAAACGCGATGGCCTTTGAATTGATGGTTTTAAATTAACAAGTCTTTGTTCAATCTTTTTCTAACATTGAAATTAATATTCTAACACCTCGGAACAGTAATTAACCAGTCACATAATTTTTCGTTCATAAATTATTAAGAAAATCAAGTGTTAAAAAGTTATTGTCGGCGATTTGCTAGCCCTGAATTCACTGTACTTGGCGATTACGATTAGTTGAAGATGTTATGATGTCATAGAATGCTCTCTATCGCTATTGGTCAGCACTTAGCAGTGAGTGCGTTGATAGAACCATGGCCGCTGCCGAAGAAATAAGAAGTTGCTCTCGTTCATTAAAATGAGATTGCTGTAATTATTTACACGTTTAATTAATAAATTTATAAAAGTTTCATTAAATATATAAAAGTAATGAAGATGGCTATATAAATAATAAAATTACTAGCTAAATTACTATTTAAAATACTATGGGACGCTAAAACAAAGTATTTGAAATATTCACAATTACCGATAATAATTCGTTATTTCCAAAAAATTAATTTTTTTTTAGGCGCACTCATTTTTGGCCGCACTCCTATAATTTTCGATTTTCTTGGGTTTAGAGCCGCGGCCTATATTCGAAAAAATACGGTAGGTCCTCTTATAGCTTTTATATTATAAATATAATCCACAACCGGTCACAACCCTTAATGTCATGAGACTTCTGGTTTGCCTCCTAGTGGCATCCCCAGTTGCATGAAAAAAAAATCTGGTCACCCTACCAGTGTGTATTACTGTTAAATTTGATTGGCACTACAGTCAAAGTATTTTCGTCTATTATTTGTTCTTGAAACCAAAAAAAGGAAATTTACTCTTTTTCATAGGCAAAACTTAATAATATTGTATCGAGTTATTTGTTCATGAATCCTAAATTCCTCATTTTTCTTTATCAAAAATTGTAAAAACGAAATCAGCAGCACCAGATCTAAAGAAAAATAGGACCAAATATTTTTATGGAGTTCTCAAGAATTACTTACAGTTCATTCCAAAAGCGTTTTCACTTGCTTGGCAGAAGTCGAGCTAGGCAAACTTGATCGGTTATAAAGTCTAGTAGTTTGAACGAACATCGTAGAAGTTTAAAATGGACTTGGCTGTCCAGAGTGGAAATACGGATGAGGTTTATGATACATTATTTTTCCCCGTCAAGGATGAGAATACAATTTTTTTTTTGCCAATATGTTATTTTTTTAAGCATAAACCTAGAAGATACCGTATTTCATTTCGACAGACTAGATAGCTATTCCCTATGAAATACCATAACGGATGTATACATTATATATATTATTATTATGTTAAATGTGCAGCAAACTTAAAGTTAATTTTCTACTACTGATTATTTCATGAAAAACATCTAATGATTTAATTCGTGTATTCGCCATTATATTGTTGAGCGTGCTTTGCCAACTTATCGCTTACTTCCTCGTGTAATTTTCACGTTATTATACAGCATTTCTGTTAAAATAATAATAATGTACATTGATATATTAATAATAAAGAAAAACTTTCCTAATAAAGGCTCAAAATCAGACTTCAATTAAAACATTTTGACGTCACTCATTATGCCTACCTATCCCTGTTGCTAAGAAACAATAAATGGCATCATCCAATGTGATTCGAACTCTACTTCTTGCCTGGACTGATTAATCTCACTGGTTTAATGTATTGCAAGGAAGCCGAACATCATTCACCTAAGTGAAAACGCTTTTGGAATAGACTGTACATACGAGCTTTTATCAAACTCTTGTTGTGGAATTGTTTTTGTTTTTTTTTTATTTTTCTGTTTTAGATAAAATACATTTCTTAAATTATATAAAACTTTTATAGTTCTGAAAATTACTTATTGTGGCGTCATTTAGGTTTCCGGAATTTCTCAAGAATTTAATGTTTTACAGCATAAAATGCATCATTTTTCTAAATTCCTTTTAATAAGGACTAAACACAAATGTTTTAACATCTGCATGTTCGATAATTGTTTTAATCGAAATAGGATTTTACATTTTAATTATTTAATACATTCAATAAGATATTGCATGGACAAGTTTGCGCCCTGACAATACTTGAGCATATCTATTTCTAAGCCTCTAAATATATAACAGAGGTAATAAAGTTATGCACAAAACATAACAAAAGTTAGGTTTATGACTGGTGTGGGCGAATTACAGTACTTTTAACTGAAATGATTAATTGCTGCTTTTTATTTCAGTAAGATAGACTTTACAGATGAAATATTTAATGCATTCATTAAAAACAAAGCAATAAATATTTAAGAATATCTCAAGACTATTCGATGAGGGTTTATCCTAATTCAAACCTCAGATGTTTAAATTATTGATGAAAATAGGAACAGGCTGAATTCGAACCGGTAACTTTCGAAGAGCTGAAGTTTCCCGGTTCGAATCCAAGTTGCAGAATTTTCTTTCCTATTATTTATTATTTCTGTAATTCGAACATTGATATTTTTACCGAAATTGTTCATGCCACCATATATTATGCTTATATTTTATAAAAAAACGAAAGCCATTACGATATACCGTATAGTAAACAGAATATTGTATACTGAATAAATATATGCTTTCTTCACATATAAGTTACTGTCTTGTTTTACATTATTTTTTCCTGTCATGAATGAGAATACAACATTATTTTTTTAAGCGTAAACCCAGAAGATACTATATTTCATTTCGAAAGATTGGTAGCTATTCTCTATGAAATACCATAATAGATTTCTACATTATATATTATTATTTTGTTAAATGTGCAGAAAACTTAAAGTTACGTTTCTACTACTGATTATTTCATGAAAAACATGTAATGATTTAATTCGTGCATTCACCATTATATTGTTGAGTGTGCTTACTTCCTCGTGTAGTTTTCACATTATTATACTGCATTTCTGCTAAAATAATAATAATAATATACACTGATTTATTAATAATAAAGAAAAACTTTCCTAATAAAGGCTTATGGCGCCCCGTCGAATCTCTAATGATCGACACGAGATGGCGCCACCAACCGCAATCCCGTAACTGCACCAGATCGGAACTCTCGCTTTCAGGTTCGACTGGACACAGACTACACTTCGCTCTCGACAGCTGATGGACACACACTTCTCTCTCGACAGCTGACGGACACACATCGCTTCTGCAATCATCAACCAAACGGACAGTCGCGGATCTCTACCTATATTATGCATCCATTATTGTCTTAACTTACTGTTACCCATTAACCAGTATTAATTGTAGTGTACGAATAGTTCTTTAGTTTTTATTTAATGTTATTAAAAGATATGAGGTCAGATCAACCGTAGTAATTATTCCAAAAATCACCACTACAGGCTCAAAATCAGATTTCAATTAAAACAGTTTGACGTCACTCATTATGCCTACCTATCCCTGTTGCTAAGAAACAATAAATGGCATCGTCCAACGTGATTCGAACTCTATTTCTTGCCTGGAGCAATTAATCTCACTGAGTTAATGTAATGCAAGGAAGCCGAACATCGTTCATCTAAGTGAAAACGCTTTTGGAATGAACTGCACATAATTCAGGCTCAAAATTGCCAGTAAGGATGTTATACTACATCTTCGTGTGTAAATACTGGCTGTGTAGGGTATTTGAGGACATCTGATTGAACACCTGCAGTTATGTGCACACTGATATCTGTATTTTCATCTTTACCGAGCATCAATGATGGACTATCGGCTAACATAAGAAATGAAAAGAACATGCCGTGATGTTGCAACATTTTTGAAAGTCACCAGATCGTTTGTGAACAAAGTTCGGAAGGAAATGGAAGCCTCAGGCGTACATGTTGCCTGTAGCTAACAAAGGAGGCACAAGTGTGGCCTCAGAGCAGATGTCGCTGCAAATTGGTGTGAAAGTAGATGTCTCGGGGAAGGCCTGTGCTGTTTGAGCAGCAGTGAGCACAGGGTCAATAAACGACATTAGAAAAGTGTTTTTGAACATTTTTGCTCAATAGACTTATAATGGGAACAAAAATTGGCTATAACTCGGAAACTCCTTGTTGTCTGCTGCTGATATTTGTCACACGCTCATCCCAGGACCTCATCTTCGTGTTTACCAAATGTGGTTGACATACGAAATTAGCTTCCTTTTTTCCACTCACTTGTAAGCACTCACAATGTTTGAACTGTATGAGAACACCACAATTTGTACAACAGGTACAGAACATTATCAGCGCGAACCCAGGAATGTCCATCAGAGCCATCACCCGAGATCTCCAGGTTTCCGAAGGCACAATCTGCACTGTGGTGCATGGGGGCCTTCATTATAAGTGGTATGTACTGAGGAAAGGGCAGTTCATATTGGGAAAAACACAAGAATAATGATTGCTTCAAGCAAAGTGGTTATTAAACAAGATCAAACATCTGGAGGAATATGGCATGCTCCGTTTTTATTCCAGTGAAAAAAAATTTCAACTAAAGGCAAAAGGTGAACCGGCGAAATGACAGATATGTGCGGATCCCTCTGATATCCCACATAATATGCACACAAAGTTTCTCACAACTGTGATGGTTTTTAGGATGGTGTGTAACGAAGGACACGTCATGCCACCCCGCTTCTTTCCACAAGGTCTTTGAGTCGATGCTGCTGGCTATATTAAGGTACTGCAAACAGTTGTGAAGCCCTGGATAGACAGTGTTCACAATGGCAGGCCGTATGTCTTTCAACAGAACTCTACATCTGTACATAAAACTGTTACAACACAAAAATTGACGGCATCCCACCTGCATGATCACGCCACACCGAATTTGTGGCCACCTAACTAATCCGCTTCCTCATCTGGACTATTACATGTGGGGACATTGTTGATTGGGAAGCTAATCGACATTCCCACAATACTGTCCATCTGTTTCCATCAAGGCCATCTGTTGGTAATGATCAATATCCAGAAGGAGCATTTATTCGGACATGTCAACACTTCTGGTCTCACACTGAAGCCGTCATTGTGGCTAACAGTAGTTAGATTGAATAAGCCTGTTCTCCAACCCTTCCTGTACCTAAGTTTGTATGAATGAAATACATTGTTTGGCATTTATGATGTTTTATTCTATTATCTGCATCGTGTCCTCAAATATCCTATAGACCTGTATACATTGAGTGGCACTTTATGACCACCTCCGCACTAACCTTTGCTTCTAAACAGCATATTCAGAAATCACGTGGGAGGATCTTGGATTAAATGGTGGTTGTAATTTGCTGCACAATTACAATTCCTGATACTCTGTTCTGCCCAAGCATTCACTAGTCCACGACGACTGCAAGTTGCATGTTCAGACCCATTTTCTTGGCTGAGAGTATAGTCTTTAAACACTCGAGCAACAGCTGCTCTTCAACATTCCATGAATGTAAAGGTTTCACTGATACTTGCTCCATGGTTCTAGGCTCCTACAATCATTTCACATTCAAAGTCTGTTAAATTTCATTCTTTTACCCATATCTTCATAAACAAATCACTATCGTAAGCGCTAAGCTTTCTTTTTTATGCCAGTCTTGCCCTCCAGCACAACAGCATTATGCTATAGTTAATTTGCTTAAAACTGTCAAATGGTCATAGATTGGCCACTCAGTATAGCAATAAGTCAAAAATGAAGATTTTGGTGGATTTACTTCACCTTAAACTGGTCTCATTAAGTTTTACTTACCACCAGCTTTCATGAGATAAATGATTAGATATACATGGTGTTTCTAAATTAAATCCCGTATTAAACAATGTTTATTACTCAAAAACTATTACAGATTTTAACGTGATTTTTTTTATTCACAAAGAAAAACTCAAAAGGTTTCTTAGCATGCCTTAACAAATTTCAGTGTACCCCCCATTTATGGCGTGAAGGACGTCAAAGCAAAACTCTTTTTCCTCCCATGTTCGGACTAGAATTTCGGGGGTGATTTCAGCGATTGTTTCAATTATTCTGTTCTTGAGAATTTCAATGTCATCAATGTTGATCTTGTACACTCTGTCTTTCACTCAGAAGAAAAAATCCAGAGGGCTCAATCGGGTGAGCGAGGGGGCCAAGGGATTGACCCATCCCTTCCAATCCATTGTCCTGGAAAGCTCGTATCAAGGCACTGCCTAACTTCCAGGCCCATGAGGAGGTGATCCATCTTGTTGGTAGACTATGTCGGGCTGCAGTTCTTCCACCTGTGGAATCAGGTAGTTCTCTAGCATATCTAAGTAGGTTGCAGCGGTAATGGTGTATTCAGCGAAAAAGAAAGGTCCGATTACTCGATCATGCATTAAACTGCACCAAAATGCTAGCCCGAACATGGAGGAAATCGAGTTTCGCTTTGACGTCCTTCATGCCAAAATGGGGGGGCACATTGAAATTTATTAAGGCATGTTAAGAAACGTTTTGAGTTTTTCTTTGTGAATAAAAAAAATCACGTTAAAATCTGTAATAGTTTTTGAGTAACAAACATGTATAATACGGGAGATAATTTAGAAACACCCTGTATATCTAATCATTTATCTCATGAAAGCTGGTGTAAGTAAAACTTAATGAGACCAGTTTAAGGTTAAGTAAATCCACCAAAATCTTCATTTTTGACTAATTGATATACTGAGTGGCCAATCTATTATGACCATATTAAGCAAACAGTTTTAGAAACGCCCTGTGCTCTACAAATAAAAGTCTGCAACTGGAAGTAATTGTTGTTTGTGCACAATTAGATATAGAGAAATGTACTTTAATTATATTGTCTTTAATACTAAAATTCAATGAGATTGGTTATATTTTATCAATAGGGAAGCTAAAATATAATGAGAAAATGGCATAGAGTATGAGGATATGCTAGATTTTAATATGTTTAATTTAATATGAATAAAATCTAAACTGTTTTCTTGATTCTTTAGCAAGAAAATAAAAATATAATTAAATGGGTCATGTTGAAAACAGCAAGTCCCTTTATTCCCAAGCATTATTTGTTAGGTTGAAACATCCAAACAGGATAATCTATTGCATTAATTTCTGGGAATCCACTTACAATCTTATCATAGCTTAATGAATACAAGGAAGAAAACAGGACTTATTTATTGCCTCTAGACTAATTCACCTCCATATCTATATTTCTAAATTCTTCATAGAATTCAACAAGTTCTACGCCCAATTTTATTTTTACATAATTTTGATATGACATAATTTTTTTTTTATTTGTTTGCTTTGAATAGTACTTTATTCAAAAAGAGAACCAACCCCCTTTGTGTCCTATAATATCTCTTGTACACATTAATTTTCAATTTGGTGTTGGGTATTCAAAGTGAAATTTTTTAATTAAAATAATAAGAGGTGTGATCGAAAGGTTCCTGGACTGGTTGCACATCTTGCCAACAAATGGCAGCACAAGTCCACAAATACAATAAATTATAGCCATAACATTCATAAATCAGCTTTTCAATGGGTTTTGTTTCATGTACATTGGGGACTGAGAAAATACTGCTATTGTGACCACATGTAAGATCACCTGCTATTTTATCATGGACATTAAATTTGAGAATAAGCAATCTGAAGGAGGCTGTTCAGCAAAAGGACCAGATCTGTGGCATGTAAAAAACTGGATGCTCCACCACGACAATGCACCCTCTCACCGAGCTCTCCTCACAAGTGAGTTTTTTTATGAAATGATTTCACTTCCATGCCCATCCTACTTGGCAGATCTGTGGCTCCTGCAGACTTTGCCCTCTTTCAAAAATGAAGATCCAGTTGAAAGGTCGCCATTTTGATACGATTGAGCAGATCCAGTGTGAATCCCAGAAGGTGCTTGACTTGTTTCAACAAAAAGACTTCCAGGACACTCGAAATATTGTATGGTTTTGCAAGGGGACTATTTTGAAGAGGACACTGTCTAAATGTATTTAAAAAATGTACTTTCTCTTAAAATAAAAATTTATTATTTTAATTAAAATTGATTTAAAATTATGCCAAAAATTATTATTATGGCAGCAATGATTTTTACTATTTTTTCTTATGGTTGACTTTATATGTACTAGGCATTACATATAAGTAAAGGCCATTTGATTATATAAGGCATGTTTTGATGAGCCTGGATCTTAATCTACTGCTCATAGCACTTTTCCTTCAAAACATAAAACTGGGACACTTAAAAAGTAACCTGAGAAATAAGCACAATGTTAAACATTATAACGATCTATATACTTTATTTATTACTACAGTATATTTCTTTTTCAACCTTTAAGATAATAATAATAATAATAATTAATAATAATAACTTGTGAAAAACTGGGATCCCTACTTTTCAACAATTTCCACCTATATGAAGGCATTTATCGTATTGTACGACCAGCTTTTGAATTCCATCCTCTTAGAAATAGGGTACCTGATTTGCTAATCACTCCAGACTGAATTGGACAAAACCAATCATTTAGTAGTGCTTTGACATTCCTCAACAGGAATTGTGTCAAGGGAACAAGTCTTTAAGCAAATTGTCACTGGTGACGAAACATGGGTTACTCACGTTACACCAGAATCAAAACAGTCCATGGAATGGAGGCATTCAACATCGCCCAAGAAAGTGAAGTTCAAGCAAACAATTTCAGCCTGTAAATTCATGTGCACTGTGTTTTGCTTGTGGATTTTTTTCTCAAAATACTTATGCGGGAGTGGTTAGCAAATCAGGCGGCCGATTTCTATGAGTATGGAATTCAAAAGCTGGCCATACAATATGACAAGTGTCTTAATAGAGGTGGAAATTATGCTTAAAAGTAGATTAAGGTCTGGGCTTTCATATAAAAATTAAGGTGTTTAAAAAATTGCCCTGTGTTTTTTAATTTTTTTTTTAATATCAGAGCGGTATTTACTTATAAAACTTGCCTCGTAAAATGAGAAGTAATGAAAATATGTACATCCTTACATTATTTTCCTACATAGTTACACTTAGTTCCAAATGCTTTTGATATTGTAAAACAAGCTTCTTCAAACCCTCTGCATTGCCTGGGATTTCAGCCAGTTTTGCACAGAGGTTACAAATCTTCAGTTTCCTCGAATTGTTGATATGCAATCCAGTTCTTTTTATGCAGAATTTTTACTCTCATTTGTAAAGTGCATCTAATCCTTAACAGCTTAACTTCATTTCTTAAAGTTTCCAAAAGGGCAAAAAAAAAAAAAATACACGTATACAATTATGGATCCCTCAATTGTCATTTTATTCTTGAATAGAAGAATGACTTAATACGGTACTTATTTTTCATTATCTTTCTTTTTTGGCATCTCAATTTATGGGGAAAAACTTTGAGTATAAGCAAAGGTTTAAAGTAGGTTTTGTTAGTGTCTAGCTCAAGTTACCTCTAATCAGATTATGTGAAGCTTTAAGGTACAAAACACACTGAAGAGTAATTACATTGGGATGTCCTTTAGCCCACAAAGCAGGCATTGATTTGATGAATGGGTGATAGACAACTGGTACTTTAATCTGAACAGCTAGGAAGCAGTGATGCCAACCAATGTTCAGAGGGTTGCTAGGGATCTATGGTAACAAGTTACAGAGGGACAGAAAAGATGGAAAACCCTTTTTCACCACCAATGGGTATGGTCAAATCTGGTAGCCATGCATCACTTCTATTTCACTGCAGGAGGCTGGAATGCAGAACACCCAAGATCAATTCATAGCCACTCCTGTGACACGCTTTCCAAAGACCCTCCACTGTCCGTTTAAGTAGGCCAAAGCGACTTGACGGGTATGTCGCTGAATGGAATAAAACGGATTCCAGTGTCTTCTTGCATGCGTTTCAGGAACAGGCGAGTTGACACGGCAGTGTGACTCGACCCTTGGTCTTAGAGCAGGCACACCTTGTTTACCTCTGTACTGTGTAAACCGGGGACGTCACAGGTAAATTTGGAGATTAGAACGTGAGGCTGATAGTATACATGGCATTGAGTTGGCCTTTGACTCAACTCTGTAAAATTAACTTGCTGTCGTATCTGTGTCCTGCCATGATTCCCCGAAAATGTTCGTAGCGGAGAATACCACTCGGTAATTGTATACGTGTTGCACTAGGAAACCTATCCAGTTAGTTTGATAGGTGCATTCAGTTCTGGATAATGCAGTGTTAATAGGAATTTAGTTGCAAGTGACAATTGGAAAAATCTAAAATATGCTAATGTTTCAGACCACCTGCCCTTTTTCAAAGTTAACCAGTGGAGACTGCACAAGCTTGCATTACCAGAACTGAACTTTTTCAACCTATGAGCTTATGTGTATCTTTTGCATAAAACTATTGAAAATCTGACTGTAGATTCTTAAAAATCATCAAAAATAGTAAATAGGAATGTTTCAGAGTCTTTATCAATAAAACTGAGGTGAAAATCTAAAGATCATGAACCTTTTAAGTTTCAGTGCCAAGTGCCCCATCCCCTTTTTAGGAATTGAGATAAAAGTTGATGATTTTTTAGATTTTGAATTCAATTTTATTGATGAAAACAGACAGACAGAGGATCTATCTTTGAGACAATGATTTTCTGCTTTTTGATGGTCTTTTTGCAGACACACCCAAAGACTCAGATTTCAATAATGAACTTTTTTACATTCATTGCCAATATGAATAAGAAGAGTAATATCCAAAATATAAACACTTTTATCAGTTTTTGTGGCTCTCTTCATTTGCATCTCTAAATCTGTTCTCACTTTTTCTTTTATTTTTGTTGTTAGCTGATTCCTGGTTTTAAATAATCATCTTTCATTTACTTCATTTTAGGGATAAAGCTGGAGGCTATGGAATTCAAGGAATTGGAGCAAGTTTGATAGAAGGTGTGCATGGAGATTATTACAATGTCATGGGTTTTCCCTTGTTTCATTTTACTACTCATTTCTCCAAAATGATAGAATAAAATCGCAATACTATTGAAAAAACTTATGCATTTCGACTTAAGGAAGTGTTTGTATCTATGCATTACCATCCAAAGATGAATCAAATATTTATTAAAGTTTTGTGTATATATACATATAAATAAAGAAAGTCTTCAGGCAAACAAAAATACTTTTATTGAATACCATCATAATACACTCTGTAACAAATTGATATGAAAGACAATAAAATCTGTACTTTTTTTTGTTTCAAGTGGTTTTTATAAATTATTTAAAAAATAAAAAATAAAATGAGAAAAGAAAAAGAAAACATAAGTAGAAAAATTCAAGGTAGTTTTTATTTTTGAAGGATTATTTTTATTTGGGGTAGAAATGCTTTTTCACCCACCATGATGTGTATTATTATGCTAGGATTTCTGAGCCCAACAGTAAAGATAGATAAAAGAAGAGACATCACATGTAGTATACCCGCTGAGAAAAACAAACATGACTTATTTTAATAGTTTATCTCTTGTACAAAAGTAAATTGGTGCACATGTAAAAAACATGACTAGGCACACTGGGAGTGGAAATAAAACTCGCAATACAATTTTTTGGCCGTTAAAAACGGTGGGAGAAAACATGGCAATTCTTTTTGTTGTGTTTTTTAGAGATAAAAGAGAGGGAGAGATAAATATTTATGTAAAAGAGAGAAAGAGGCAGGAATAGCTAAAACCTCTGGCCACTTGTGGTTTTAACAAGACCACCAAAATAACTTAACAACAGCACCTTTAGAACATGGAAGTTTCATTAAAGTTCCATAGGACCACATACTTTTAAAGATGATTTTCAAGAAAAAATCAAAATATATTTATATATATATATATTATGTATGTAGATATATAGATAAGTATATTTATATATATGTTTCTTTAATAGTTGATTCTCTTAATAGTTGAAGCCATATTCGGCTCCCAGCTGCTTAGAGGCCAGGCGAGTTATTCAACCCTTGATGACAATTATCCCAGGGGAAAAATTATTTTGGGAGGGGGGTTATTTTTGTTCATTTTTTTTTGTAATTTTTGTTATTATTTTTGCATTAAACATGCTGTTTTAACAGGATTATACATGTATATCAAAAGGCAACTAAGTAGCAAAATACAAGTTTGCAAGCACATTATTGTTAAGAGTGAACAATTTCATGGAAATGTAGCAATTTATCTTCTTTTTTTCCTCCTTTCTTTCAAACTTACATAACAAAGGAATGAGAAATATTCATGGAATAAAGAGATAAAATGGATAATCACAATTCATTATTTTTCAATTGGTAATGGAGAAACATATGCATAAATAAATGTGAAAAAAATATATAAATAAAAAAATTAAAAAAAAAAAAAAAGGAGGGATGGGGAAGATATAAACAGATCATCAAAATTACTATCCACAACAACTTCATTTGCAATTAACTCTTGACATATTTCTCTTAAATGCTTAATATGATGGTACACAACCCTGTGGAAGTTTCTTTAAATAAAAATTGACAAGAGTATAACAATAAAAAAATACTGGTTTGGAATGTTACAAGAAACTGTATAAAGTTCTAGACTAAGTACAAAAAAATTTTTTTCCAGTCATATGAAACAACCAATATATATATATAATATGTATTGGTGAGCTCTAAAATCTATAAATAGAGAGCAATTTTAAACTTCATTTTTTTCCTTATTTTTATAACATTAAACAATAAAAATAAAAATATTAAATTTGATGCCCTGAGAGGCATTAGTGATGGACTGACAAAACAACTTTATCAGACTCTGGCAGGGAAACAGGGTTGTTGTTTGTTAATGATATGGCCGATGATGGCATAATTCGCATCGAAGAAACGTTGTTGTTGTTGTAGTAGTGGTGGTGGTAGTAGTATAGTAGTAGTAGTAATAGTAGTAATTGTAGAAGATAAGAGTACTAGACCAGAAGGAGAAGGAAGAAGAAGGCTAAGTAAGAGAGCTTTACAACATCTAGTATTTATTGTTTTGGTTTGGTTGAATTTTTATTATCTTTTAGGAAGAAAGTTTTTACCTCTCATAAGTTTTTTGTTTTTTATTTTCCTTCCATTAACAGAATAAGAACAGGTATTGAAATATTCATTTAAATATATATATATATTGCATTTAAGAGCTACTGATATACTCAACTAGAAAGTTTTTTAATAGAAAAAAAGAACGGCTGGTCAACAAGTAAACACTATTGCTCTCATGATTGTAATTAGATTGATTCACCGACTCTAAAGGGTAAAAGAAATTAAAAGGAGAAGCACTGACGAATCAATGCAGTAATGTCCGAATTTTGTTTAAATATTCTATATATTTTTTCATACACTAACGAGAGTTGTTTCTTCACAAAAGAAACAACATAGGAAGAAAGAAAAAGCTAAGGAAAGAAATGACGAAAAATAGATATTTATAATACGTTGAGTTACATTGTTAATACAACAGTGGTGTGAAAAAAATTTTTTTACGTCGTTTAAAATTACTAACACTGAACTTATATATATTTCAAACAGTCAGGGCCAAATCAGTGGTACACAACAGATGTACATAAAATATTAAAAAAAAAAAATCTCCCAATGAATTTTAAGTTAAGCAGCAAAAAATCTTTTTGTTTCTTTTGCTCACATAAAATATATAACAAAAAAATGCAATGCATACTAACAACAGAAAAAATATTACTTTTAAAAATTGCATCTTTAATAAAAAATGGAAACAAATACAATTAAGATAAACAGGGATGAGGGTATAAAGGAATGAAGGAATATATTTAAAATTAATAAAAAAAAAACAACTTAAATGCAGTTTTTAAATTAATATTTTAATACCAAATCTTCAAAAACGCTAAATTTTTTTAATATTTTTTTATATTTTTTTTGTAAAAACTAAATCATAAATGATTTTTATTATTTTTTTTAAATAACATGATAAATAAAAGAATCTTTATTATAAAAAAGAAATTATATAAAAGTGAAATTAACCAACATAAATATAAACAAATGAAATATCACTTTTATTTTCATTCATTAAAAATTAATTTTTTAAGCCTTTTTCTGCTGCTGTTACTCAGCAGAGACGCGAGGAATGCCAGGTTTTGTTCTGCTTTATTTTATAATAAAATATTCACCAATGTGCTCAAGTACAGTAATAGCAATTGCATTATTATTAATATTGTTTATTAATTAACATTAATTATTTTCATTATCTTGGCACCAAATTTTCACTTGCTGGTCTTTTTGCTGCATTTCCAGCACCGAGCACATAAAAACAATCTATGACAAACACAGATCCAAAAAATTAAATTAAAAAATCAAAATGTAACATTTTCAGAATAAAAACCTTTCATTAGTATAATATTAATATTTAGGTATAAGATCACAAACAATGTTGAACATTTTGTGCTTCTTCTCTTCAATTGGAACTAGAGTGAATTCGTGGAATAGTTTTTGTCATTTCTTAATATATATCAAACCTTTTCTTTAGTTTTTGCATTTATATATATATATATATATAGTTTATTTTTCATTCTTTTTTTTTATTTATTTATTTTTTTTTTTAGAAAAAATTCATAACCAACTGACAAAGATTACACGGTATACAAATACACGAAATTGCGTCACAAAATATTTATACCTGGTATTTTAACTACATAAGGCATATTATATTCCAATATATAATTTGAGCACTAACTACACGATTGTTTAACTATTAAAATCCCTTCCCTTCCCAAAATACAGCACTAACAACCCAACCCCAAATGACACGATCCCCTCTCTGGATGAAAAGATAAAACATAATTTCTCACTTCACCCATTCTGCAGCAAATTCACCACCATTAAAGCAAATCTTAGCTATTTTTAGGACAAAGCCTCTCCTGTCACTTAAGTTGCGATTTATTCATCTCTGATCGTAAATATGTTTAAGCTATGTGTATGTGGCTGAATACTGAACTTTTAATTTTCTTATAGTATGAATCATTATATAAATGTTTCGAGGGAAAGGGAAAGGGGGAGGAAGAAAAAAAAAAGCAAGCATTTAGTTGCATCAGCCATGTGTTTACTCAAAGTTAAGAGCACTATTTACAAATTTCAATACTTATTCAAAATATGAAATATGTAGATGAAAATTTTTTTAAATACTCCAAATGGAAAATAGTAAGAAAGTAAACTTAAGTAATAAATAAAATAATATTTTTCTTATTTTTTTGTTTCTTTTTTTTTTTCGTATTATTATTATTTTTTTTTTACAGATCACTGCAAAAATCAGAAGGTAACTTTGTAGAACATTCAATAGCCTGTAAGATATATTCTTAAATATGACTTAATCATCAACAAAAATAATAATGCTAGAAATTTTGTTTTTTTTTTTTTGTTTTTTTTTGTTCATTCATTTTTTTTTTCTTTTTTGGTTTTCTGAAAATGACAACAAGTTTTTTTTTATTATACACAAACTACAATATCAATATATATTAAACTTTTAACAAAATAACTTCTTAAAATAGACAGGAATGCTTGCATATAAAGTTGATAATATTGCATTCTGTACGAGGTAGCCTTAGAGCCAAATGGAACATTAAAACTTCTTATTATCTTTATAATAATTATTTTCATACAAGTAATGTTAACTACAACAACATGAGCAAAAAGGTAGCCCATCACCGCAAATGAATTTTATTTTAGAATGTCAATTTGAAAAATAGATTGAGTCAATTTTTATTGTCAACAAAATAAATAATTTCTTTTTATTTTTATTATTTTTTTTTTTCCCCTTCTTCACTATGGATACAGAATTTTTAAGGCATTTTTAAAAATGTTTTAATAGTATATTGCAGTGATGGCAAGAGTTCATGTGGTGCTGAAAGATAAAAGCTATTTTAAGTGAGCCACTGATTCATGACATGAAGCAAATTAAAAAAAATAACAAATAAAGATGAGATGGAAAAAACAAAATTAAACAAAAGGATGATAAAAAATGTTCCAAAAGCGCCGGCTAAATTCGTGTATGCACACATACACACACACATAAACATATGTGTGTATTCTGTGCATTTATTTGTGTAACTGAATAAAGTATATCATCTCTATATTTATATACATGTATATTGTAAATATATAGTTTTTTTTTTTAATTTTTCTTTTTTTTTCTGTTTTTTTTTTTCTCTCCTCCTTTTTTCTTTTCTTTTTACACACAAATATTAGATACTTGGAATTTAATATGTACAACTATGGGACAGTTATTATTTGTGCTTTTGGTAGCCACTGCTGCAGACATTCCAGTAGAGTATAAACACAGCTCAGAGACAAAAAGATTCGCAACTTCCAAGTCCAGTTACATTCAGAAATGCAAGTCGATTAAACACTTTTTACAGCAAGGGATAGCTTCAATGATGTTATCTTTCTTAAATGTATATTTTTTTTATGCCTTCGTTAATGAATAAAGATATTTCAATGCAATTGGTGCCAATTTCAAGAATACAACTCAACTGCTTTAAAGTCCTGCCTTGCTTCTTGCGTTCATTTGGTTATCTTCCCACACAATTATTTTTGTACTCTTCACAGATATCCACTTTTTTTCTGCTGCTCCCAATGCCTTCAGTTTGCTTCCAACTCTCCAAGAGGGTATCAATTCAACAAGGTATTGGAAGATAATGTGTGATTATCACATCTCAATTTACTGTACAATACAACAAAAAGGTGTGGGATGTACCCTGATGGTATTGCAAATACTGTGGGGCATTTTATTAGCATAACAAGGTGGGGATTTTTGTTTTCTGTTTTGTTTTTTTTTTTGTTTTTTTTTTATTATTTATTTTTAATTAGGCAATAAAAGTAGACATCCCCAAGATTCTAGCCATTCTAAATGATGATGACCGAGAAGATGTCCACATCCAAACACAATCCATGGAGGTACATGCCACTCCTCTGCAACTGGATAAGCAATATCAAAAGTACTGTTTAAATGTAAAACGGCTTATTCAAGCTCAACAACGGAGTTATCATGAGTTTAAATATTTGGACCAATGGTATTTCTATACAGGGAGAAGACATTTGCTGAATTGACCAATCACAAGAGCACTTGGAATAAACAATGAAAACAGAAGTTGTTAACAATTTGAAAGCTATCTACAAAAGTCTTTGTTGACCATGGCCGTTATAACCAAATTCCATCTCAAATTCATAATTTCTTTAATATAAACAATGGTTTCATTATGTACTTATAAAAAAACGTATCTTTTAAAAAAATATGTTGATGAACAGAGTGCAACTGTTAAGGGGAAACTATTGCACAAAGTACAGACCAAAGCTTTTAAGTAGATCATAAGGGGGAAATAGTGTCATTTTTAATAGAAGGGTTATAGATGAAATGAGTGGCAATGGTCAACAAACCGGAAAATAATGGGTAAGAGGGTGTAGAAAAAAAAAAATATTTTAATATTTCAATAAATAAATTATGAAACAAATTTAATTAAGCAGCCGAGATCAAAGAACCTGAAACATACAAAGATTAAAAAAAAAATAATAAAATAAAAAATAAATTCTTCTCCTCATCGAACCAATGGAATTGGCACAGATAAAGATTTAGTATTTAACAGAAAACGAGCAAGATTACAGAAAGTTCATCACAAATATTATTATAGATAAAATAATAACATGCTTGGAAAAAAAATGGATTTACAAAAAGAAAAACTCATCCGTCTGCTAAGTTCAGCTGCTCTTGCGTAAACTACCAGGCAGGATAAATAACCAACAAAAAAAGTTCAACAGAAAACATAAATAATGAGAAACAATAACTGAGAAAAACTCAGCAAATGTTACAACATAAATTTTTATCGTATGTATACATACTATACAAAATGCAATATGAAGACTGTCTTGGAAAGTTTAAAAAAAAAGTTTAATGAGGTTGGGAAAGGGGAAGGAGGAGGAATAGGTTTACAAAAACTGACATGGTTAAAAACGTTAAATATTTTAATCAAAATCATCAACAATTGTCCAACATGAATAGTTACTATTCAATGACTATTGGGAGAGATTTCTTCTAGAAAGAATAATCAGTTATTATTTAAATAAAATATTTAACAACTACAAAACTAGAGATGAAAATTGCTCTAACTTCTGATAAAATACACCTTTTTTTATCAATTGATTAAAAAGTTTATAAAACAAACTCTATTAAAAAAAACACTCCTGCCTGGTTGGATCTTGCCAAAGATTTGTGACTAGTAAACGTAACAGATTGTAGGGACCTTCATACTCAACGCTGACAATGATTGATAGCTCACGTGTGATACAGCAAAAATGTTTGTAATAAAATATATCTATTCATAGAAACAGGTGCATAATGTCATTTAAAGACTTAGAAGTCAAATATCTGATGGAAATTAATGATGTCATGAGATCATCATAATTTGACTTGCCATACAACAATAAAAGTGCACCTAAGGTAAGTTAGTTTTTCTTTAAATATATGTGTGTCTGTGTGTGCACGTGTGTATGCGTGTGTGTACCATGTATGTATATATATGTATAAATACATACACACACGCATATAGATATATATATGCAATAATATATATACGTACATACATACACACACTTAAGCACACACACACATACATGCACACACACACGCAAAACCACACATTCTCACACAACACACACATATACATATATAATATTTATATACACATATAAGTTAATCTTCTATTTAACTCTTCAATTACTCTTCATTGTATGTTGCCACATGTGAGCAAAAAGGAGAGGGAAAGGGAGGGGGAAATGTTGTTAGGGTAACGATTGGCATGACTTAAGACCCAATGTCACCTACAACTTGGTCCCTAACAAAGGATTGAAATGGGAATTCTAAAAGGATGATTTCAAGATATAAATTATAACACCATGAAGACATTTCAAAATGGATTTATGATTTTCTCCTTGAATGAACTATGCATGCTTGTAAAGTGATTCTCGACCACTTATTACTTACAATAGGTGCACACAAAATCGTAACATTTTGAGCTCAAGTGCTTTTTTTTTTTGATAAATAATTAATAAATAGGAAAAAAAATCTCCCTAACTTGCAGGGAGTAAATTTATGGATGAGTGGTTGATAAAACATTAACAAGTACTGATTTGCATATTAAACACACAGCAAGATTTTTTTTTAATTGTGAGTAATGGCTGGACAAAACTATGTGGATCTGGATGAAGCTGGGATGATTGAGGTGGGTATCAAAGGACCACCAATAGATCACTCTTGGGAGAGCAAGTAGTGAAGCATCCCGGCTATAGTTCGTACAGCTGCCATAACAATTCAGCTGGGCAGATATGTATGGGAGTGATTAAATGTTTATGGGTCTCCTGAACAATTTCACAACCCCATGCTCGGAATTTGGATATAACGATAAATATATAAACGATAGTCTTTACTTGCCAATACCACAGAACCGTCATCCATCAAGGCTACATCAAAGCATTGAGCATGCTTCACTTTACTCTCAAGAGCACTTATCAACTGACAATCTTGTGTAAATATTGTTAAATTGAAATTGTTGTGGTTATCTGCAATCAAAATCTCTCCAGTTTGGTTGATTCCAACTCCTATTGGGTAGTTTGTAATTCCTTCACCTCCTATCTGCCTTAAGTAAGTCCCCTCGTAATTAAACACCTTAACACAGTGAGCACGATTGTCGCTGATAAAAATCTCTTGTTTATCGTTAACTACAACTCCATTTGGAAATTCCAGATGTTTTGAGCAGCCAAACTTCTGCCACACGTTGCCAAGTTGATCAAAAATTATAACACGCATGACTTTGCACTCCACTACAATTATGCGACCCTTGTTATCGACAGTAACTCCACGAGGATGTTGTAGAATATTAGCTCCAAATTTACGAACAAATTGTCCGTACTGGTTATATATCTGAATTTGATGTGTAGGGCTTCTCTCCGTAACAATAATATCACCAGAAGTTTTAACAACTGCAACGCGATTAGGATATAGGAGTTGGCCATCCCGTTTTCCACATTCTCCAAACTGAAATTTGAAACGTCCTTCTTTGTCGAAGATCTGAATGCGATGATTGTTTGTGTCAGCAACTATAATATCATTTTGCGCATTGACAGCAACACCACTTGGCTCTGTAAACTGTCCCTCCATAACACCAAATTCACCAAATTTGCAATGGTAAATCATCTTTTGTCGTTTAATTTGAGATTTGGGAGGAAAAATACTGATATTTGCTGTAATTAGTTTTGAAGATAGGTCAATCACTGGATCACTAGCTAATGGAAAGTGATCTGTGCCATTTTGAAAAATACTACTATCGTTACTTCCACTTGACCATTTCTCATATGGATTGATATCGCCAAGACTAGTGGAGAAAGGGCCCAAGTTGTTAGTTGAACTAAAACGCTTTGACAATATGTTCGACTCAAAACTACTGATGTGACCGTTTTGATACTGGCGTTCAATGAGACCATTTGGAGTAGACTGAGTACTAGTCCCAGTGGGGCGAGCAATGGGCTGAGGTTTTGTTACTGGCAAATCATTATTTGATCTGATATAACCAAACGTATTGCGCACACCTACTTGGATGGCTTGAAAATTGGACACAAATTCAATGTCGTATACGTTTTGAAGATTGATATCAGGGTTATAGTTCAGTACACTCTGAAATTTTACATCTAATAATTTTTTAAACATTAGCACTTCTGTGTTACTAGCGTATTTCATTAAACGATCAACAAACTCACAAGTATTGAATATTTTATCAATGGCTTCTTGAACCTTCTGACCTAATACGGTAAGTGATACCTGTTTGGAATTGTAAACACTATCTAGTTCTTTCAAAGCTTCTTGTTTGCGCTCTTCAATCATGGAACGATAAAACTGAAATGTTTCATTAATCTCATTCTGTGCTTTATGGAACTGCACTTGTAGACGGTTTGATGTATGCTCCACACTTTTGAGCATATTTCTTAGGTCATTTGACTTATCACGTCCATCTTCTACTAACTGAGAAATTTGTTCAACTTGTTTTGGTCCTATCTCTGAAAGATATTCGTAATCATGTAAACTTTTTGCATGTTCAATGATTGTGCATTCCTTACAAATCGGCAAGTTACAAGTTTTGCAGAAATATTTCAGAAGTTCGTTTTTGTGGCGTGAACAATTGACTGGCTTTTCAACACGCAACTCATCTTTATTGTTCTGTAATTCTCCCAAAGTCAGAACCCTGTGGCCTTCAAAACAGTGCATAAATTGATGAGCCATTACGCAATTTGGACAAAGAAAATTAGCACAATCAAAACAACGAGCTACGGCATTGGATTCTTTACTTTTGCAACCTGTACAGTGAAGGGAGCTCCCATCCATAGCGGATGACTCCAAAATATTGCTGATGGCATAATCGGAAGGTAATCCAGCAACACCTTGAGATGAAAGAGGGCAATCTTGTTGACATTGGGGGCAAGCCAATTTATCGGCTGTTTCCATATGTTTCTCCAAACATGGTTGGCAAAAGGTGTGGAAACACGGGAGTACCTTGGGTAATGTGTAAGTTTCGTTGCACAATCCACACTTTGTATTTAGTCCATTCTCTATTATAACTTCAGCATCAACCAGTGATGTTAGGGATGGATTTTCTACAAGTGTTGAGCCTGGAGAAGCCATCTCTGTTTTGCTGAAGTTTCGCTCACCTGAAAGA
Source organism: Rhysida immarginata (assembly GCA_023313115.1). Lineage (NCBI taxonomy): Eukaryota > Metazoa > Arthropoda > Chilopoda > Scolopendromorpha > Scolopendridae > Rhysida > Rhysida immarginata. The sequence continues at coordinate 590,305 of JAHWFO010017072.1, forward strand.
TTAAAATCAACAGAATTACTTAAAAAGCTATGAAAAAACAAGAGTTTCAAAAATGTAAATTTTTTTTAAATATTTTGCCTCTTATAATAGATATTTTAAAGAGGCTTTGATTTAACTTCAAAAAAAGAGTATACCCCAAAACATAATAAAAGCTTTCCCCCTAATGTGTAAACTGAAATTTTTCAATAAATTCTGCGGTAGTCCTCGTTTTACACGAGATCACTTAAGGGTGCTGAAAACTTGTTTAAACTGTGATGATAGTGGCTAGCAAACGTGCAAATGAAAACAAAGAAAATGATGCAAATAAAATATGGAGGAATACAACTTTAATACAGACAAAAGTTGACGTCATTAACAAGTATGAACAAGGAAAATCAACTGCTGCTATCAGCTTTCTTCAGACCTTTCTGAATAAATACTGCATACAAACAAGCAGCATGCTAAAAAAAATTAGAGAAAATATTCAAGGCACAATAAAGTTGAGTGCTTAATGCTTAACAGTAGCATCCAGTGTCATTACTAATCCAGTTAGTATTTGGGTTTTAACATGTAAAATACACCTTTCCATTTTAACATGTAAGTCAATGGAAAAATGATCCTTGTTCAGGATCCATCCCCAACATAAAATGAGGACTACCTGTATAGCAGAGAGTGGTCTTGGTTCGGACGAAAATCAAATTTTTTCTCCCTGTGGGTTAATCATGAACCAAATAGTGAATGTGCATATCGTATTTTGCACTCTAAACCTTTCGTCATTTACCTGTACAAGTGATTTTTCAGTGGTCACACGATAACACAGGTCTGCAAATTTTCAGTGAACAAATATTTTTCGCAAATATTTTACTTTTATATTTTTTGGTTATGCTAATTTCAAATATGTCATTCGTTTTTGTCCATCACGTAACAGTTTGAAAATTTAAAAAAACAATGTTTTATAAACCATGTAAATACATTTCTAGGAAGTAAAAGTAATAAGTTAGAAGATTTGTGTGAAAAATTACTTTAATACTCACATATACCGTATATTTAGAATCCACATTACTGAGTCGTTTACTGTCATTAGTACAAAAGCATATGATTCTGGATATTCAGCAATGGCCGAAAAAAGTCAAGTTTCTAAGGCTTTGTAGTACCTTTTTCTTTTGTGTTGAATACTCCGTGTGGAAGCAGATTTTCTGTGTGTAACCTGCGGCTGTTCTCTATGTAGCAACCAGCAGTAATCTACCTTGGTATCTGCATTCCATCTGCTTAATGTCTTGGTAAAATCTTTCATAGTGTTCCTCACTGACGGCACCAAGATTTTCATGAAAATAGTCCAGATGACACATCAGGAAAAGAACTTTTAAGCTGACAGAATATTCTAATTTTTTTAAATTTTCAAGCATAGTTTGTACAATTTGTTTGAAGTTGAAATCCTTATAATTTCCAAGAAATTTATTGACAACTTCTTTAAAGGAGCTCCAAGCATCCTTTTCAACCTTTGTCATACATGCTTCAAATTTTTCGTCTTTTTCAACCTTCCTTCATTTTGGCTGCAGATAATCCAGGAAATGCATGAAGCAAGTGTTAGAAACACCGACCTTCTTTGTCTAGAGCTGTCACGAATTGTTTTATCAAACCAAGATTTTTGTCGAAGAATCTTTTTCTCAGTCAACCAAAGCTTCCTCAATAACATTTTGCTGCCAATTTCCAACTTCTCTCTTATTGGCCATGAATGAACCCATGCACATTTGTGGAACAAAAATAGCAGTCATCACTGTGGGTATGTTGGCTCCCTCCAGATCATCGGGTTTCCCACTCAACCTCTGTTTCAGTTCTTCCACACAAGTACAACAGATAATGTGTGGGGCCCAAGATTTATCCTGGTCTCCCAGCTTGACACCAAAGTAAGCATAGTACACTTTCTTACAAAATCTGTAATATTTCTTTGATGTTTCTTGATTGTAAGCTCACCGCAGATGTAGCAAAATTTGTTCTGGTCATTAGCACAGCCCCTTATAGCCATTTTACAAAACTGTCCACAATCACAAAAATAAATTTCAATCACTGATTAAATGTTATGATGGTGGAATTGAAAAAAACGAAAATTTAAATCGGAAAAGAAAGTTCCTATAAAAACACGTATTCTAGACATTAAATGAACATAAAAATCAGCAAAAATTTAAACAGTCTTCATTTGCAAAGCTCTTTAACTAAGAATGACATTACAAAAAGGAACAGTGGGGATGTACCGATGCAGTCTCAATGGTGAGAGAATGAATGACCTTCACCTCATTGTCTACACTTTTTATTGATTGTTTATTATAAAAAAATAAAAAATAAAAAAAAAAAAAGTTATATATTAATGAATTTTAGCGGGTGAATAAAAATAAATTACATTTTACTTTATGTTCATAAAGACACAAAGACTGAATACCGAAAATTTCATATTGTGAAAAAACTGTGCATGATGGAATTTTTTGGTTATTTTTTCTGAAATCAGCGTCCAAAAATAACTCGGAAACAATGCTTAGTTTTCAGGAAATTTTTTTCATCGCAGACTTGTGTAATCTATATCTTTTTACATTTTAAAAAACCTCTGCAATGTCCAAAGAAATCCCTAGGTGTGGGGTTGCTTCGGACTGTCGCGGGGGTGTTTCGGATAAACTGCTTTTCACCATTTTAATGGAATACAAGATAACTTTATTATCAAAAGAGCATGAAAATGTTAATGAGAACCTATGCGTTTCGAATAAACTTCATCATCGGAGTAGGATACAACTACAGCCTAGCTGGCGTCTGAACCCGGAATATATGGGATCATTCCACCAATTAGAGAACAACACTGCTAATTGGTAGATTACAAAGACCAAGAGACAACATAAAAGCCATGGCCAGGTATCCAATAAATAATTACAAAATTGATCTAGTATCACAAATTCAATTATAGAAATAGATGAAATACAAGGACGAATAAAACTAATTAACAATCGCCAAGTACATAACAAATAACAAGGTACAAAAATAAAAGATCTAACTAGGATTAAGTAATATAATAATTAACTAATAAGAAGAACAAATAATTAAATGAAAAAACGCTGTCATCATGTCATAAGTAAGACTCTTATAAGCGGAAACTCTTATAAGTGGAGACTCTTACATGCGGACCACTTGCAGGAGCTATTGTTCAAGTCCAGAACTTGGTTGGGGTCATACATTATTGATGACTTCATTGACCACTTCTAGGATGGGGTTTCTGTCGAAGCTGGTTTGGTTGTTTAGAATGTTCGTGTCACCTGCCTTTATGTACCTTCTGATCTCCAGGGATTCATATATGAGGATGCGTTTGTGGTCACGTTCATGTTTGATGATGGTCATAATGTCGTTTATACTTTCGAATGAATGTTTGCTTATAATTAAGTGTTCCGCGAAGGCCGATTTTCCATCATTATTTTAATCCAAGATCTTCCATGTTCAGCAAATTGTTCTTTGAAAGACCTTTTTGTAGATCCAATATAAAATGACATACAGTTGGGATAAGTTAGTTTATAAACACCACTAGAAAAATATATGTCCTCTCTATCTTCATGTCGTTCCTTTGGATTGAGTACATATTTGCACTTATTTCTGGTCCAGAATGCTATCTTCAAGCCTTTTTGTTAAGATATTGCCAATTCTGGAGACCTCATGGCCCGTGTAAGTAAAAACTGCATACCGTTGGTTCTGGGATGGTTCTGGTTTGGTATGCCGTAGTTGTTTGGTCCGGTTGAGTATAGAAGTGGTTATAGCATCAGGGAAGGAATTTCTTCTTGCCAAGTTGAATTTTCTTCGCGTATTTCTTCTTAATCGTATTTCATCACGTCTGTCTTCAGCAGTGATGGGATAGTTGAGCGCCCGATGGAAATGGAATCTGAGAGCTGCGGCTTTATGTTGCAGGGGATGATAGGAGTCAAATCCAATAATGTTGTCAGTGGTAGTCAGTTTACGGAAGACGTAAATGAGTCGTTTGTTAGAGTAGTCTCTTCGTATAGTTATGTTTAGGAAATTGATGGTACCTTGAGTTTCTTCTTCCATGGTGTATGTCATTTTTTGATGGAACTCATTGAACACGTTTCAGCTAGGTCCTGCACTGGTCTTAAGATTCGTCTAGGATGATGAAGGTGTCATCGACGTAGCGTGCATAGAAAAAGACGATGTGTTTCTTTTCAATTAGGGGAAGACATACTTGGATTCCAGGGCCTGTAAGAATTCTTCTGACATCGTGGCACTGATAGGAGAGCCCATGTGGACACCATTTGAACACCCATTATCAAAAAAGAAGTAATTTTGCTTGTGTAGCGTTTTCAATGCCATGGAAATATCCGTGCAAATACTCTTGTCAACTCTGTTTATTGACAGCCGTTCGTCTATGATGTTAATAGTTTATTGAAAAGGGATATTTGTATAGAGATTTACAATGTCGATGGAAATTATTTTGTAATGATCCTCTATCCGTATGGGGCAAGTTGGTCCGACAGTTGTCTACTGTTGGTAACCACATATTGGTTAATTCTCGGGGATATGTCGTTGATGACTTTGGCGGTTTTCATTGCTAGGTCGTAGGATGTTGTATTTTATCTATTTCTATAATTGAATTTGTGATATCCCTTGTGATATAATTGATCAATTTTGTAATTATTTATTGGATACCTAGCCACCGCTTTTTTGTTGTCTCTTGCTCTTTGTAATCGACCAATTAGCAGCGTTGTTCTTTAATTGGTGGAATGATCCTATATACCGGGTTCAGACGCCAGCTAGGCTGTAGTTGTATCCCACCCTGATGATGAAGTTTATTCGAAACACGTAGGTTCTCATTAAATACTTCTACCATGTGCTAATTCTCAGATCTCTTTTTATTGTTTTTATCACAATTTGCCTAACATTATCACATTAATAAAAAAAATCACAATCACTTGACTAGCAACTTTGTTTCATTTAGAAAAAGGGCTAGCAGACGTGACATTTCTACTGCGGCTTCAGTTTCTGTATCTTCTGGTGCTCGCTTCATATCTTCCATGGAAGGAAGATCTTGCCCTCTTTTCCTTTTGTAAGTTGTAACCAAACGCGTCAGAACCAACCCTCTTTGTTGTGTCCGAATCAACCCCCACCACGCCAGAAATCAAATAAAACCTTATTAGGCCTAACGACGCACATGGCTGAAATGAAACTGCAACAGATTTAAGTATAGTACTGTCCCTTAGGAACAAACGTCTAACTGTTAACATTTCTCGTATAACCTCTCTACAAATTCACGAACAAACCTCCCGAAAACAAATTTTATTTTTTATATACTTACCTTTGTTGTAATCTTTCTGGTGAATAGATTTTTCATGATCTGTCTAGTGTTGCACACAAGGGATAATTTTTTAAGCAGCGTGCGAATAGTTTCGGCTGAAAAAATCTATTTGTCCGAACCAAAACCACTCTTCCCTACTCATCGTCAAAATAAAAAAAGTTGCACCCAGATTGAAAAGATGTTTAAAAGGTAGTACTCACCAACAACAACAAATGATTAAATAATGAGCGTGGATATGACAAATTTCTTGGTCAAAATACTAAAATCATTACAACTCTCAATAGGATGTTTGGCCGCCATTATATCTAATGCATTCTGCCATATATCGTGATGGAGTTGTACACGTTTTTAACATTGTCTTGACTCAGCTCATCCCATACAGACTAAATTTTGGCGTATAGTTCTCGCAGATCTTGTACCAGCAGTGGAGTCTTAAAAGAATGTTCTATAGGTGCAACTTTTATTTTTGATGATGAGTGTACAAGGAACATTCAAAAAGTAATGTACCACAATTTATTTCTATCACACTAACAATGCTACGTGGCTGAAATTTTGAGGAGTCCTAGCTCAAACCACACATGCAACAATCAATATTATAGTTGAAACTGGATGACTCATCGTTTTGACATCATCAATCAAAGCAACGTCCCTGGCTGCGCTGGGAACATTATTTGGAAATATTAGTTCTTACGTGTAGTTTGATGTTTAATAAAGCATTCTGTATGTAAAATTACATCATACTTTTTTTTTATTTATATGGAAAATGGATGTTTCCTGGTTTTTATTAAACACGATAATTTAGTAGAGTCATCAATTATAGTGCACCTAGCAGCAGACTGGGGCATAATCATGTGACCACTTTCCATTTTCCTGCACAGGATGTCATCATTTGTCCTATCCGTGTAGTAAATAATCTGTTGCGTGACGTTTCAAACTCTGCTGCCAGGTGAATGCACAATAGTGAGTGTTAAAACATTAGCGGATGTCAGTAATACAAGTTACAAGCAGCATACTTCGATCGAATTTCTTGTTTCCAAGGGAGAAAGTGTCGGGATGAATTTGATACCATGAAGTGTCAGAAAATGCATTCCATGGGATCCAATTCGAGTCTGAGGACGACTGTATAATTGGATAAAGTAGTTGAGCAGTTTTTTTTAAAAAAGTGCAAAAAATTATATATTATACCCATCAAAAATTTCATTTGCAAACAGGGCAGTGATATTTTGAAGAAGAAAAAAAAAAAAAAAAACCCAAGAAAATTTGCATTATTTCATCCATAAAGTCCCAAAGACATAGATGGTCTGGAAAATATCTTTAGGCACATGACGGACTGCAATACCATTAACCCATACATTAGAGATGATATTTGTTTCTTAGTTAGTTTTTCATATTTATTGGTCAATTCTGACAACTGTAAAGATGCAATGCAGAAAGGGATTTCTAGCTTCAAGTCTTTGGCAGGCAATGCATGCTTCTAGATGCTGTGTCTATTGCTGTTTCAAGAGTTCAAGTGGAACCCAAATATCCAGTTTTTAACCTTGCTCATAGCTGCTATATATCTGTAAAATGTCGCTAGTGATACAGAAAATCGGCAATGAGATTATTCATGGTGGATGCTGCTTTTTCTTCAACTTTCAGCCTTAACTGTACCCTGTCGCACAACTAACTTCTGGCTTATAGTTGATGTCAACATCATCAACACTAAACTTCGAAAACAGTATATATTTCATTCATCGTGCTGACACCCTATTTGTAAAGATTAAATGATTATATGCCAATTTTGGTATCATATTTGAAAATTATAATTGGTGTCCCGTCTTTAGGTCCAAATGACGACTCAAGAGGAACAGATTGGGGGAAAATGAATATTGATTATTTGGCTTTTAATGTCCCCTAATTCAGAATAAAAACATTTCGCATCCCTGGGGGTGAAGGGGCAAATTTTGAAAATTATAATTTTGTAGGGGTAGGGGTTATTTAGAAAGTTGTAGAGCATCATGTAAAATGTGGGTTTAGCAAAAAACCCGGTGAAAAAATCTCATCCCCTGCCCTTTATCGAGTGGGTAAAGTGAAAGGTATGGCTAGCTAATGTAGACAAAAACAGAAAAACTCATTAGAAACCTTTCACTTTACCCACTCGATAAAGGGCAGGGGATGAGATTTTTTCACCGGGTTTTTTGCTAAACCCACATTTTACATGATGCTCTACAACTTTCTAAATAACACATGGGGTCTAACCCCTACCCCTACAAAATTAAAATTTTCAAAATTTACCCCTTCACCCCCAGGGATGCAAAATGTTTTTATTCTGAATTAGGGGACATTAAAACCAAATAATCAATATTCATTTTCCCCCAATCTGTTCCCCTTGAGTCGTTATTTGGACCTAAAGACGGGACACCAATTATGAAACGCCCTGAAACCTAACCTAACTTCGTAATAATTTTTGAAATATATTTTAAAATGGCCAAGTCAATTTTAAAAAATGTCATCTGTGAACTTTTTAAACTTTTGGACGATATAGAAATACATTGTCATTTCTATTCTAAAAATAGAATATTTTAAAATATAGCTTCATTTCTTAAGTCATTATGTATATTAATCAATTTTCAAAATGTCTATGTTAATAACTTTCAAATTGTATTTATTATAAGAGTACTTTAAATGCCAATATCACAGGAGTTTTTCAAAATGTATTCCAATAAATTAAATCAAATGTCACAAACTGTAATTTCTAAACAATTCCTAACCTCTGATGCTATTCTACACACACTGGCCAATAAATTAGAACTATCTATCTTTTCTATTCCTTTTTTACTTTTAATGTCAAGGATATTAAATAACCATTGGATCTACTTAAAATTTAACCTAGTAGGGGATTAGCCTATGGATTAGCTTAGTCTACCAAGATTTTTAGTAAAGAGACAAAACACAAGCATTCATGCTCTTAACGGGATTCAAACCCATGACTTGAAGGTTTCGGGAGCGACAAGGCCTGTGTCTTAGCATTCTCGGCCATCAATAAATTAGAATCACCATACAGACCCAGTCAAAAGCGGTGGTGGTCGGGAGCCAGATTTCGGCAATCATGTTAAATCAAGTCGCGTTAGCCAGAGTACATTCAATGGAAGAATTATTGTACTTTTATGATAGGGTTTTCATGTGCATCCCATTTCCATAAAAAACGATGCACTGTACACAACATTTGAGAAATGTTTTATTGTTGGTATTTTTTTCAATTGATCCAACTGTTTAGAAGATACGAGGCAGTGAGAGTGTGGTTTGTTTGGAAAAATGTGGTCACACGAGATGAGGCATACATTTATTTAAGCAACTACAACAAGAGCAGAGCCATTTTTTACCATCCAAGGGGTTCTAAGCACTTCAGAAAATGGAAAGAAAAGGCAAAAAAACAAAAATTACTGCTAAACACAATGGATTATAAAATGGATAGCAATGTTTTTATTTGAACATAACATTTTTACAGTAATGCAAAACAATGGTTGTACAATAAATGTTGTTATAATAAATGTTCAAACTCACGACCTCCTTGATCTACGCGATGTTGCAGGGACCTTTCTGAATACTAGTCACACGGAAGTGAAATAGTCGAGCAGTCAAACCAACCATACGTTTAGTGTTTTTTTATTTATATTTTTTTTATTTTAGATGCACTGTCAACCTTTGTTTTCGTTTAAATTGATGAACAATTTCTGTTTTTTGCTTTTAAATCCAAACAACATCACACTTTCACTGCCTCTATCTCCTAAACAGTTGTATCAATTGAAAAAACACCAAGAATAAAACATTTCTCAAATGTTATGTACAATCTGAAAATACCATTAAAAAAGGGATTTCCATTGCACATTTCAAAAGAAATGTATTTGACTTCCATATGCGAAAATGCGGCTCGTTTTTTTGGAAATGAAATACAAATAAAAACCCCTCACGTAGAAGTACAATGATTCTTCCATTGAAATTACTCTGTCAGATTTGTATTTTAGAAATCTGAAACTGGCTCTAACCACATGCATTTTTCATAATGCTTATGTCTTGATTGAAAGGCCATCACAAATGCCTTTTTTTTTCTTTTTTTTTTTTTTAGGGGTGGAAATCAGTGACACAAGAGCAAAATGTTGGAAAAATCCAAAAAATCACTAGGTGCAAGGAGAGATGATTATAAACCACGAGAACCACTTGAAAATTGTTATAGTTAAGAAATTTATGAATGAGGACCGTCCGATGAGCAGAAGCATTTTCTACTTTTGCGCTGATGGACAAATCAGGCCCCTAAAGAAGCATTTGTTGCAGCCACACAATCATGGCATCAGCATTGAAAAATGTGAATGGCTCAACAGCAATTGTTGATGGCATTTTAGCTCTCTAGGATCAGTACTTTTTTCAAAATAAAATGGGAAACTATAGCTTAAATGCATTAAATGGGAAACACACTACAGCTTACAGACGACACTCTTCATGTTCTACGACATACTGTAGTAAGACACAAGTATTCATATAAAATAAAATTTCAGTTTTCTGCTTGCATTAATTTTGAATATTCCGCATCTCTAGATCTGTCCTAGAGTAAACTGTAAAGTATCTCTGTAAAATATTATTTAAAGTTTTAAAATTAATGTCCTATGGAATATCCTGAGTTGATAGTGTCATCTTCATGTCATACAATGTTAGAATCTGTCTGTCTGTAAACGAGTTCTTCTCTTGTGTAACTTGTCAATGATTTTAAAAACATCTTTATTGGATTTACGAAGTCGGTCATTCTGTTGCCAATCCTTTTGATTTTGACTTTAGATTCGGATAGAGCATCAAAAAGTAAGTAAAAAATTATACAGGGCACAAATGTCCTATCTTTTTGGGAACATGGCCAAAAAGGTGATTGAAGTTTGATCTAAATTTTGAAGCTGTGATATTATTATATGTTATTCAATGAAATTACATTTCACACTAGTCCATCTAATGCATATCCTGATTAACAAAATGATATTTCCAGACCATCTGAGGCAAACTCATGGCAGAAATGTCATTTCATTGGCCAAAATATATCACGGATTTAAGATATGACCAAACTTTGACTACCATTTCGGCCACATTTGTACATTATAACTTTTACTTACTTTTTGATGCTCTATCCGAATCTGAAGCCAAAATCAAAACCATTTGGAAAAAAAAAAATTGGCAACAGAACAACAGACTTCGCAAACCAGTACAATGTTTTTAATGTAACATGTTAAAATTAAATAGCCAGAAGTGACAGTGGATGGACCAAAAATTGCATATAGTTAACTTGAAATTACAATAGATGTAATTAAGCTGAGGATAAATTAACTGATTTGAGTTAACTGGCTTTAGTGTATTTGCGTTTTTAACATCGTTCTGGCAATGCAGTAGTATACATTCTCAACTGGTTTTATTTTCTATAGTATGGATAACAGTATTAAGTTGTTGCTAACAACTGCATAGCTCTGATCAGCAATACCTGTTCAGTAACTGTGATTACACCTTTTTGCTTACATTGAAGTACTCGGTTATATCCACATGGGGATTGAAACAATCTATACATGTACACAAAAGTAACATGCCCAAAAAAACTTATATGGCAAAGGCAGATTGAGTCCCATTTTAACAAAATCTATGAAAAGCTAGGTAAGCTTATACAATATGCTAAAAACACCAAAGCAGAAAAACCACTTCTATTAATTATATGGTGTTACAAATTGAAAGGAAATTCAGGGTACCCTTTTCAAATTATTATGTTTATTTTATGAAATTGCTCTCTTATTACGAATACAGTGTTTTTTTTTCTCTATCACGTCCTATTTTCCAGGTATACTCAACAGCACATTCATCTTTAATCTTTACAGGATGAGGCGCAGGCCGCTTATGTTCAGCGCACTGGACAGCTACGTCTAAAACAACACAAATGAAAACAAAAAGACATAAGTAATACCAGTATGACACTCATCCAGAAAGCGGTAACATAACGGTACGTCAATCCTGCTCCAAACATAACTCTAACACTGTACAACGTTGACACGTGGCTTACAAACTCAACGATCACACCATACATTTTAACAAACATAAAATTTTTATTATGTATACAGCACTCGGTTATATAAGGAGCACAATAAGAGTACATGTATGGCACTTGACTTTTAAAGACAGTTTTCTCAAACGTACTGAAGGTAGGTTGAAAATTTTATCGATGTGTATCTCAAAATCGTGACTTGATAGAAACATGTTGTGTGCAGCTCCTACCTTCTATTAGTACTAGAATTCTTTGGGTACAAAAATTGTGTCACACAGTGTTATTTTAGAAAATTAAAATGTGTCAGACACGAGCATCCTAAACAACAGAAACAGAATACACCACTTGGAAAAACATTACTGGACACTATGATGCTTGCAATCAATAGCCATTGAGCAAATTTTCATATGATGTAGCAATCCTAAGGGGCATACAGACAGTCTATTTTATCTTGGCGGATGACTCAATATGTTGCGATGGGTAATGAGAAAGGATTAACTCATAGCCTCTATTCATAGTAACCTAATCAAAGGCCCTTAATCCATGCAGGCTTCGACTCTTGCTTTGACCTAATTCAACTTACAAGGGAATCCCACATAGCCTATTCGCTTTAACAATGGAGTCTTTGTATGGTTATGTATGCTCAAATTTTTTCGTTTTCATGGTTTATTTTGAAAGAAACAAAATGTTGCACTCTCTTATTTTGCAAGCATCTATAGTAGCTTCAGATAAGTAACATATTTCAATATGGTGAAAATCTGTAACATACATGTTCGAGGGATTTCCTTGTTAGTTTTGTATCTGGAAATTACAGTATATTACATACTGTTTCGCTTGGAAGACCATGTTCAATGCATTGTGAATGAAATCTGTACTTGTAAAATACAGGTGTTGGCAGTTGGAGGCTAGTGGCTAACATGATTGGCTGAATTAGAACTATGACGTTCATCACTCAAACAAGCTCATCTGCTTTCTTATAATAGACAGAGTTTACTTTCTAGAAAATAATGATAGCAGTTGACTGGTTTATTAGATCATACCTCCTTTAGAAATGCAATGAGTTCCCAAATTGTTTTGGGATGCACATGCCTGGACCTCAATAGAATTCAGATCAGGGTTCTGTGGAGGCCAGTCAATTGTGGTGATGTTATTGTCCACTAATTATGCTGTTACAATGTCAGCCTTATGGGATGATGCATTGTCCTGCTGAAAGAGACATAGGTCCATTCCATAAAAATCAGCATTTCATTTCCAGAATGTTCAGATCCCTATCAGCATGTGCATGTCATGGCAACTAGAGATAAGAGGCCCAAACATGAAAAATGAACCATATCATCACAAGTCCTTTTCCAAATTGACTGTTGGGGTTATGCACTCTGGTAAGAGTCTTCTCTGAGCATCCACCAGGCCCACGCCCATCTATATGACTGGAAAATGGTATACATCACTCCATAGCACAGTTGTCCAGGTCTCCATATTCCTTTGTCCTGCTCGAATTGCAAAGTTGTATGTTCGATACTTTAAGAGAAATAAACTGTAGTGCATTAATTTTTGAACGCTCCATGTATTATTCGAATCAGCAATTAAAAAGTTTGTTCCATGACGCACCATTGAAATAGATGCTGTATGTTGGTCTGGGTAATAACAGCAGTCCTATCATGAAAACCCAGATTGTGAGCCTTAATTCTGAATGTTTTATTACAGGTTTGTGTTCCAGTTGATTCCTGAACTGAATTCTAAGAGTCAGATGACAAATGACAGTTTATGCAGATGACCTTTCATAGCACTCTACAGTCACGATTGTCGAGTTTGGTGGATCATCCAATTCAGGGAGCAATTCCAGTGTGGTGGATCATCCCCTTGTACTTCCCCATCTCAATAATATATCACTAACTGTTGATTTGGGATGGACAATTTCTGAACAATTATACTCATAGAAAGACCTGCAACAGGGCACTATTTTGACATTTCGTTCATGCTGTTATTTTCCTTAGAGTAGCTATTTCGCTAGAATAAAATTCCACTAACTTGGGAGGACTTTATACTAGTTAATGACACATGACTTCTCATTTGGAACTGCTTACTTTGTCTCTGGGGGAGGGGGAGGGATTTTTTTCCAAGTAGTGTACATTGAAAAACTAAAATACAATGCTTAAAAAGATATAAAACAAAGAGCCAGCATAAACATCAAAACAAATTATTCACAAACAATGAGAGGGCATTCTGTAGGCAGTTAATCATAACTACCAACGTAAAGTTTCAGAGCTTATGGTACAAACTAAAAAACGTTTACACCATATAAATCCCACAATCATTACCACATCTTCCTTATGCAAGGAATAACTTACACGTTATCCAAATCATGTAACATTACAGATCCAACACAGTATAGGCCATTTTACAAAATGATAACCACCTGTATCACAAACAAAATTTACGAACACACTGATACAAAAAATATACTTACTAACAAAGAAAGAGGTGTCATAGAAATCACGTAGGCTGTAATGGAACAACAACTGATAGATAGTGGGGTGCGATTACAAACGCACATTAAACATATTCGTTACAAAAAGGCCTTTGTATCCTCCTACATTCCTGCTTATAATTCTGCTTTATGCTTGTATAAAATATACCCCATACGTATCACTTTTTTAGAAAAATGCTAATACATATCGGGTTGTGACAAACTAAATAAGAACAGCAACCACAATTCCTTAATGTGGAGTCACATAAATATTAAATTACAAAATTCTCACACAGACAAGACTATTTACACACGGGCATAGTGATGTAAATACCCCAAACTGTAAATATATTCCCGAGAGGGTTGGAGAATCCAATTCATAAATTAGGTATATTGTGAGTAGCAAGACCATTTATCATAACAGATCAGACATCACACTTCTAGATTTACAAGTAACTATAAGATAAGCAAAACAACACTTTTAGATATACAAAATAACAGAATTAATATTTCCACTCTCAATTAATGTAATTTGCAAAAGATACACAGATAAAATCACTAACAATACGAACGTTAATTCTCAACGTCTGAAAAATAATCATTCACTAGAACGAATTTTGACACGTGCCAGAATCCTCTGAACTTAATGAAGGATTATAAATTCTGTTTAGCATGAATGAACTGCTTCAGATCTTTATGCAATGGTTTTCACTATCTGACTATAATCCATTAAATAATCCCACAATGTTGGATACTTTTGGTTTTTAACCAACAGATGGCGTTGTCAAGTTACAGACATCAGTTTATGCACATTTTCAGACGGTAAGATGCTGGATTAACTATCAGCTTACAAATGTTGAATGTGCCTCTCTCATTCAGCAACACAGCCTTTTTTTAGACATTGTGCCTAACATGTTCGCAATGAAAAAAATGCCCAGATAACAGAAGTCGGCATTACATGTTCTAAAATAAATGCTAACAGCAATAATGACACTATCTCAATCAGTGAACCATTTGTCCCCCATTTTTTACAGGGTTGGAACAGACATGTGGACGAGTACCATCTTGGAGGAGTATTGGACCTGCACGATTCACCAGTGACTCTTATTTTGTTTGCAATTTCTGATGGCATTCATCCAGATGACGGCAGTACTTATCACTGTTGATCGTTTGTCCCAGTCGCAGAAATTTAAAACGCACTGCACGGAGATGCTCCATGACGTTAATGTATTGATATTTCTTACAAGAAGCTTTATATCAATACACAGACATTTTAGTGATATATTTTTTATAGATGACTAAAAACTTCGTTAAATAAGGCTCGAAGAAACATCGTCGCTGATGCTTCGCTAAACGAGACGCCATGCTGTACCGCTATTCATGCAACTGCTGGAGAAACTTCTGGACCAGTCCCACTTATTTTGTAGGGGGTTGTCATAGTTCCTGCTGTAATGTTACGTGCCATAGGGCTCATGCAAAGTAGCCTAAGCGAAATCAGCCAATACTTAGGAAACAACCTAATATATATGGCGTAACTCTTAAGTGAAAATAAAAGGAATTTTCAACAAGTAATAAATACATTTTGAGTGGACATGTGTCTTATATGAACAATGCAAGTCTTTCAAACCTATAAAGAATCAATAAAGAGAATAAACTTATAATTCATTTGAAAGAACTACAGTCCCACTTCAACTAACCACAATCCTTTTTATGTTACACTGCCACTGCTTTTTAAGCAATTTTTTTTTTTTATCATTTTGTTAGTTTATATCTTTGTCATATAACATCCAAAGCCATTAACTATAATTGGAAAAAGGGAGGAACTGCATTCTAACTCTCTTTTCAGATTGTGCATTTACAGTTTTCAAATAGGTGAATTGCTGTTTACTGAGATCAAAAAACATGATGGACCAACATGATACCAATAATGGACACCTATTAACACTTCCACAAATCAAAAGAGTTTTAGTAGTCACAACAGAAGTCATGAATCCTACAACTTCACTTCCTGCTTTGAAGGGTATTTCTATTCTCATGCGGTTCTTAGTAGACTGGCAAGGCACGAGACCAATGATTGCAGATGCTAATTCAATAATATTAAAAATAAAGAGAAAAACACTACAACAAATATTTTTAAAATGTTAAGATATAAATTGTTACCATCTTTTAATGTTTTGTGCACATGATCACTCATATGTTTCTGGTGCTGCTAGAAACAGGTTGGAGAGAGTTTATTTGAAGGTCACAAAAGTCAACATGATAGTATACAAAAATTCATCTTGAAAAACTGAAACCAATAAGGTGGCTTGTAATGCAATTCTAGTATACAAGAGATTTCTACAAACCTTAGTTTTGAATAATAAAAACATATATCAGTAAAATCAAAAACAAACTACTTCAAGATTTGGATCAACAAAATTCTACTGCGAAACCTGGAACATGTTCACGACAGCTCAAAGTGAACACCCTTATACCTTTGATTATTTCTAATTAATACGCAAAATCAATTGAGATCAAAATCAATTGCAAAATCAATGTTGACATAGTTACTAAATGTAAATTGTTGCTAATAGTCAACCATTATGATACAATGTATCTGGATGCATTCCAACAGTTCTTCATTTCACAATTGTACAGACATGACCAAGAAGGACTAGTCTGAGAGACTGACCACCATGTAACAGGTTAGTGAATTGATTGAACAAGGTCAAACAGCCTGATTATTTTCTTCTGGAAATTTAAGAAATTGCCAAATGCTAATGAGATTCTAATGAGAATTTGTAATTCTGCAGTTGCAGTAGTGAAACCAAAACCATCATCTAGAATTCTGAAGTCAAAATAGGGACTTTGTAATCTAACCTGACCTGAATGATTGTAACCTCTTAACATAATAAATGGCCATATACAACCAATTTCCGTTCAATTTCATATTTGTTTTTCTTCACTGGTATAACCTAAATTTTGAAATTTGATCCAAGAGCCGTATTTGTTCACAACACAGCCATTAAAACAGAAAAATAATTCCAAACATTAAATTTAAAGAAAATCAAGGGAAAATAAATTTTTCCACTCTTTATATGACAATGTTGTCATACTGTTGATGCAATTTAATGGTTTTGACTTCCATTCATTTCATTTATTAATGATGAACCATCAAAAATTTTATATTTGTACATAAATATGCACAGTTTTTATTTTTCTGTCATGTTAAAGGCGTCATTCTTTTTGATTTTATTAGACATTGCTCGAGAGTGATATTAGTACAAACAAAAGCTCACCATTGGCTACACTAGAAGCTACCAATTTTTTATAACAAAACAAAGTGAAACATCAAAGTAATGAAGCCTTAAAGGGCATTGAAATGGGTAATGGTATGTAACAGCCAGTTTTTGCTACCCAAATTCAATGTACCCACTACTAGAAGATTACACAGGAAGCATGCAAAGTGAGTATTCAAACATTTTTTGAAACATTTGGCTATGTACTGATAAGAATACTTTATTCCTTTTCTAAATATAAAGACCCAAACCGATTTTCTTCAGATTTCAAATCAAAATTAATTGACATTACCATTCCATTATGATGTGTAGCTTTTTTCATTACTTCCATGCCTTACTGTGAAGTTCCTTGCTTTTCCTTATCTTCGTTACCTGGCATTACAGTAACCATCTTGCAAAAATGTATGTGGCTTATGATGAGACATTGTGATTATAGATCCATTGGAAATGATATCCAACCAGAATTATCCAAGGAATAACTTGGTGTTTTGCTATAATATGACATTTCAAAACATGTCATCTATATAAAAACAATTCCTCTTTCAAAGTCGTGAAGTTCTTTTTGAAAACTAATATATAACTGCTGAACAGTGTGAAAGGAAAACTTTACAATTGATACAATTACATCGGCCTTGATTTTGTAACATTTTTTCACAGATTATAAACATTTATTCCCTTCTCAAGTCCATTTCCACATTTTCTTCTTCAAAGAGAAAAATTTTCTTAATTTTAACGTTTTGTCCTTTCCTTCATCCATTCTTACAAAGCAATCAAAACAATAAATGGTTTTAATGAACATAACTGGTAAAAGTTTACTCCATACTCAAAACAATTATTTTTATTAATTTTTATTTATTTACGAAAGATTTTCAATACAGACAAATGTACAGGATGAACAATTAATGCCCAGATGATTAATTCTTTGTGCTTTGAAATATGACTGTCAAGTATAAAATATCAATAATAACCAAATAAAGTGAGAGTGAGAGTAAGATAGAGAAAGAGGAGAGAGAGAGAAAGAGAAGAGAGACAGATAAGGAGAAGTAAATTCTGATTTATAATCACCTAACATAAACATGGTTTACTTATTTCACTTAGAAAGTTGTAACTCTGCATATCTACAAAAGATGCATGGCTTTATTTTCGCAAGTTAAGCTTTGTTTGTTTGTTTGTTTTTTTTACAATTAAGTTTATAAGGCTTTCTTTGACAAATGTACATTACTTGAGGACTTGCTTTTTTTTGTATATTTGCTGCCGTATTCACAGTGGTTGATCGGTTAACGAACTTCACCCATTTCAAGACAATGTTTGCTACCCGAATTATTCGTTAACCAATCATCAATTTATCATATGAGATTAATTTATGAGAATTTGGTTAATTTGTTCTGGAGACCCAAAAACATAAATAAATATTACATAATTTCTTACTAGATGAAATGTCTATTAATATATAATAACAATAATACATTGCATTTTCATCAGTCATGTTTTGTTTCTCGTTTGTGGGGCATAAAGAATCTGTCCAATGTGGATTGCTTTGTTCTACAATTGATAGCGATTCAGTGAGCACCCAACAACAGTCGTAAATATAGCATCTGTGTGTACATTCAACATAAAATGTAACATTGGGGAAATTACGAGTCCTAAGACCTTATTCATCTGTTGATTCTGGTTATGTATACAACTGTGACAGAAAAATACAATTCTGTAAATCTTATACACAGCGTCGCTTCTTTTAGTGTTTGTTCTGTGAGATGTTCGTTATCCGAACATAAAAATCTTTCACGTAGGTGTTCGCTATTAGATTTGTCTGCAATCTGTTCATTAACCGATCACCCACTGTACATTTGTTTTTCCAAATATTTAGTATCAGTTTTACTTGTAACATGAACTCTTTTAGTAATGTACTCTTGCTAATATTAGAATACAAAATACTATTTTAGTTACCATTTTAATTTTTTCTTAGCCTTCTCATCACATGACTATCTTCATTTTTTCTTACCAGTCATTCCATGTCAAATCAACCTAAAAAAATTTGAAAAAAAATCTTTACTGTCTCAGATTTGCATGACCTTCAGTACACACATTTAGGTCTACATAGAAGGAAGGGCAGGGAAGTAAAAACATAGGGAACAAAAAGACCCTCAGCCTACGAGCATTCTCTTCAGATTCAAAATGCTTAATTAAAAAAAAAAAAATAAAAAATTAAATAAAACTTTTCGTAGAAAACTTATTTGTAATTGGGCTTTAACAATTTGCCATTTATCACTACATGATCCTGTTTGTTTAAAGAAAGTGACGTTATAATACAGGAAAATCTCATTACAACATACCTCACTTTTCAAAATAACTTCAAAATAACGTACATTTCAAAATAACTTCAAATTTGAAATCCCGCAGCAGAATTCCTATTCTTTTAATGTTAAAAACTTAAACGTTAAACATAACTCCAAATCAGAGTTAATAAATAAATACTGGGGCTAATTCTCCAAACATCAGGTAATGATTATTATTTGAAAAATCGGAAGGAAAAATATACATTCTAATTGACACACTCTTGGTAAGCTCTCCCCTTATTACAGTAATCGTAAGTCGAAAGCCTTGTTCTTATTAGCCAGAAAATATTTTGCATGGTTTGTTAATGTTCCATACACACAATAACTTTACTCTGTCAGGAGAGTAGGATTTTTTGAGAAAGTGAGTTTTGCAAAGAAAGCTAAGTGCAATTACAGATTTTCTCATAAGTTAATCTACTATAATAGTGTGCACCAGCCTTGTTAACATTGGTAGGAAAGGTGCTGCAAGGACAACCTAGAGAAGATGGGGAGAAAAACGAACACCATGCCCGAAGCACAATTTACTCTCGTTTCGCCACTGCTATACTCTACAAGTCTGTATATGTATTGCATAATATATTTTATTATTCTGAACATCTTTTGCAATTAAATTAAAAGGCCTATCATTTTAAATCCACTACACTATACAGGGTGAATTAAAACAATAGGGACAAACTTCAGGGGATGATTCCTCACAAGTAACAAAAAAGATTATATCAATATTTGTCCGGAAATGGCAATAATTGTGTGCATGGCATCATGGCACCATAATAATACAGACAGCGTGCGTTTCTCTGGGTTCCTTTTGAGTGATCTTCATCTAACTTCATGAATAACAGCACAATGGTCCAGTGTTCATATCAGGAACAAGCTTGAGGATGTTCCATGAGCAGTACAACAGGTCATGTGGATGTTACGTGATGGAGCACCAGTCCACTTTCGCATTAATGTTCGGATATACCTCAACATTTTCCCTGGACAATAGATAGGATGAGGAAGTCCTGTTCCGTGGTCCACTTGCTCGCTAGACTTAAACCCATTTGACTTTTACTTATAGGGGCACCTCAAAATGTTGTATATGCAGAGCCAGTTTCTGACGTGGAGACGCTTGAACAGCGTGTCAATGCAGTCTGTGACGCTATTCAGGTATAGCTGGAACATTCGAATGTTTGCTGCAATACATGATCGGATATGTGAACTCTTGTATTGACATGCTGTTCAAGTGCAGGGGCCACTTCGAGCATCTTTTGTAGCACTAATACAATTACTGCCACAGTCATGTGAAGTTCTCTACCAATTGCTCTGTTACAGATAAACCGTCCATTTACTGACATACGTTCATATGAGATTTTTTAAATCCTTTTCAGGACTCATCTCCTGAAGTTTGTCTCTGTAAGTATTCTAATGTGGTTTGGTGTGCATGTATCTTACATAAGCAGTTCTATACTCGATTAGGTAATCTACATGGGCTCGGACTCCCTTCCCCCCCTTCAGTTTCAGAATGACATTCACTTCAGATTAATGTTCAACATTCCAGTTCCCTTGCAGTACGTTAAAACGAGGTTTTACTATACGAAGAATGCTTCTCCAAAATTAAAATTACCATATAAAGGTAATAAATATTTTGGAACTAAATTATTTCTATCATATTTATAAGCAGTTATTTATGCAAGAGATCGGGATTGTAGATAACAAAAATTATTCCCAGGTCTAATTCGTGTGTACACAGATTCAGTTTATGAAGCTTTTACTCAAAGTGGAAAAATACATAATTTTTTAGTATGAAGTAATTTTAAGGAAATTAAAAAACATTAAATTCCATCGCATCTGTAAACATTCCGGTCTCCTTTGATTAGGTTTCAATGTGGCATCTGGCAATCGACGTTGGTTTTTAGAAACACAGAGGTTCATTTATGTAAATAAATTAAATAAATCTTGGTACATAGTAAACTGCGCAATGAAAATTATTAATATCCTCCCATAATTATACAAATAATAAATATACTACTTGCTGTGTATAAATATGCAATTATCTAACTTCTGAAATTCTTAGTTATGCTGTTAATATAATTTAAAAAATAAAAATATTGACAGCATAGAAAGAAAATAGCAATCTTTGCAGAAAAGAAAAATTTGGAAAACGTCATCTTATAGTCGAGTAGATATGGTAATTCTCAAAAAAATATAGGGTATCCTTTTATTTATTAAAATAAAAATAAAAATAAAAATAATTACCTAATTAAAAGCGAAGATCTACAACTCCCAGAAAAGAGTTGCAACAGCCCTGAATGTTACCGAACACAAGTTTGATTCAACTGAAGAATGACACCTATTTACGTGCTAAAATTGAAGCAAAACCCCTGTGAGATTGAAATAACACTTATTTCTTTGTATTTACATACAAAAAATAGTCTGAAAACAATTTTGATTTTTTAAAAATTAAATAAATCTGACTTTCCTGGAAATAAATATGCAATATCTGGAAAAAAGTCTGTGATAGTAACACAAAAGCACTTGAAAATAGTTAATACTTGATAGGATGACCTTTAGCTTTGATCACTGCATTTACTCTTTTTGAAAGAGTCAATCAGGCATTCACAAAACTCCTGATCAGTTTCTTACCATGATTCTCTGATAGCGATCAGCAGCTCAGTTTGTATGATGGATTAACCTTATTTACAAACCTCTTCAATTGAAAAATTGAAGGAAAAATTCTGCAATCTGGATTCGAACCAGGAACCTCGACTGTCATGGTCGACGCCTTTACTATTATTATTATTATTATTATTAGCCTCTATAAGGTTTCTCATGTTTCACAGCCTCTTTAGCCTCTATAGAAATAGCCTTTCTCATGAAGATGATTCCTTAAAGTTCAGTCACTCACTTCTTTTCACAGTTGGTTCAGCACTCTTGACGAAGATTTCCTATTTGTTTGACAGTCATCCATAATTTGGAGCCATCTCACGCTGATGTTTTTCTTGGGCGTCCTGTTCGTTTTTGGTTTTTAACATTTCCTTTCAATTTGAATTTCTTATTGACATTGGAAACCATGCCTTTGAGCATCCATGTGTTCTAGCTATTTCAGTTTGAGTTTTTCCATCCTTCAGAAATTCTATCATGCATTTTTTTATGTCTTCTGAGAACTCTTTCTAGGAGTCATGATTGCAACAGACATAATATTTAAGAAAAAACAAAACATGCAAATTATATTGGTAAAGGCATAGCTCATTTTAATGTAGGTGAACTGTTTAAGAAAAAAGAGTTTGATCCTCCAAATTCTGCATTTTAATAAATTATTACAGAATTTTTTCCAAGCATTCACTGTATTACCAGGAAGGCCAGATTTGTTTAATTTTTTGAAAATTAAAAACATTTGTTTCTCCAGGTATGTTTTGTAGTGTACAGTCAAGACAGTCCGGAATGGTCATCGATTATATAGGGTGTACAGAACATCATTTACAAACTTAGTATGTGTGATTCTAAGCAAAAAGTTCATATGAACATGGGTCCGAATTTGAACGATAACAGAGATATGAACAGAAACAAAAATGCCGCCACTAAGATCAACAAGTTATTAAACTCACTTTCTACAACATCTAGGATGATGAAATTTGGGGGAGTAATAGGGTACATAAAACTGTGTATGCCATTAACATTTGATCGAATTCCAACAAGTAGTTCCTGAGTTACGC
>JAHWFO010017072.1:618434-643035 GCA_023313115.1 Rhysida immarginata
TGTGTCCTAATTTGCATATTTGGGATGATGAAAAGTGCACCATGGGATAGGCCACCCACTTCCTATTCATTGGATTCATCAAAATTGACATATCTGCTTCGGTTCAAAAAATAAAAGGGGGGTTCAGACTTTTGTATTCACCCTGTATAAGGGGAAAAAAAAACAAAAAAAAACTATGATTACCAGTTGATCGATTTTTATTGATGTTAAAATTGAAGCAGTGATATACAGTGGAACCTCCCTATAACTAAATTCAAGAAACTGTCAAAATCATTTTGCTATACAGATATTTAGTTGCACGGTGGTGGTGATTAAATTTGCATAATTTTGATGTATAAATTGTTAAAAATTGCATTTATGAATATATTTTTCAAATTTTCATATGAATTATTTGATTTGATTGTTATTGAAAAAATTATTTGTTTTAATATAGCAGAGGTCTGGTATTGCTACAGTAGAACTCCAGTTTTATGTCTCCCGCTTCATACATCATTTTTGCTTGGTCCCACGAAACTCCTATATCAATAACGTTAAAAATCCCGGATTTTGCATAATGCAAAATTAAATTTTCACCCATCCTATGTTTTTTATTTTAATGATCTAAATGATATTTTTCTCGTATTCATGTACACTTTTTTTTGGTAGCTGCACTTTTCTGTCTCCCTTCACTGTTGTTGATATCTTTGGCATGTCACAGAGAGCTGCATAACTCATGGTTTTCTGAAAGCTGGATTTGTAGCCTTACCTCAGGATAATAGTGTTGCAGAAAAGTACCGGGTGGGCAAGAAATAACGTGAGGTGTTCAGAGCTCGCTAGCGGGAAATTCTATTAGGCCAAATGCAGTACATTTTGGTGTATATACTTAGTGGAACATGCAGTTTCGATTTCTGCAAAAAAAAAAATAATAATAGTACCAACAGTCGCCATAGGGGGCGCTTATTTCAAGAAAACAATGAATACATTTGCATAAGCGTGTTCTGTGTTGAGCAATCATGACAATAAAAGGAAAGGCTGAGGATTTCCCATCATTCACGAACAAATGGCCTGACGATGACGCTTACTCTGCCTGACCGGGCGTTATTAGTCAAGTTGTTTTATTAGAAGAGCGACAATGCAAATGCTGCCCTTCGTGAATTCCGGCGATTGAAAATGTTACGAAGAGGACTGATGAGCATAACTAACTTACGGAAAATGATTGAACGATTTGAATCTACCGGAACTCTAGGAGTGCAACCAGGCCGAGGACACAAACGAATCAGGCAGCAACACGTTGAAGAAGTTGCAACTGCTGTTGTGGAACAGGAGATGACTACTGTGCTGGTTACCAGCAGTGCACACGCAATAGCACGCCAAACAGATATCCTGTATTCGACGGTGAGGAAAATATTGCATAAGATACTGACATTTTATCCCTATAAACTCACACCTGTTCAACAATTGCTTCCTGGAGATGAACGTACCCGAACTGACTTTTCGTTGAGATTTTTAGCACGTATGGAAGTGGATGATGCATGGCCATGGCAAATTTTATGGAGTGATGAGGCACATTTTTATTTGAATGGTGATATCAATACCCACAACTGCCGTATTTGGGCTGCATCAAATCCACAAGTGTGTCTGCATTCACCGAAACTAACAGTATGGTGCGGCTTTACTACTTCTTTCATCATCGGCCCGTACTTTTTTGAAGAAATCCGTCCCCGTGGACCGGTGAATTGTTCCGTCAATTCTGTCAGGTATGCCGATATGCTTGAGAATTTTGTGATACCACGATTGCAGGAAAAGGGTTGTCTGGATTCTACCATTTTTATGCAGGATGGTGCGCCACCGCACATCGGACGTCAGGTGCAGCAGATCTTGCGAGAACGTTTTTCAGACAACAGCATACCCTAATTAGTCGTGCATTTCCCATGGTATGGCCACCCAGGTCGCCTGATCTCAACCCTTGTGATTTTTGGTTATGGGGATATTTGAAAAGCCTTGTGTATCAAGCACATGTTCCTGACCTGTCAACCTTAAAGGATCAAATAACGTTACATATCAGACTAATTAATGCAGATATGCTGCGAGCTGCCGTAGAAAATGTCGTGTACCGCATGCAGCTATTGGAACAGCACACTGGTGGTCATATTGAAACACATTTGTAATTTAAAATAAAACATTGTTTATTGTTGTTACTAAAGTTGGTTTGTACGGTATTTGTTCATTTGACAATTAGGTCTTCATTGTTTTCTTGAAATAAGCGCCCCCTATGGCGACTTTTGGTACTATTTTTTTTTTTTTTTTTTTTGCAGAAATCGAAACTGCATGTTCCACTAAGTATATACACCAAAATGTACTGCATTTGGCCTAATAGAATTCCCGCTAGCGAGCTCTGAACACCTCACGTTAATTCTTGCCCACCTGGTATATACTGTGATTCAGTGAGAAATGACTTTGCAAGATAACAATTGATCTTAGCGAATACGCTAAGTTCTTTAACAAAAACGTCATTACTGTGATATTAGAAGTAATTGACATTCTTGACTTGTTTTCAGATGATACATCTGGTGATGAAGTGAATGGCGACAATACTGAGTATGTCGAGAGAATGCCTCAATCAACCTTTTTAAAATCCTTTTCCTGTCAAACGAAAATCAACAATTATATCTGCAGTCTATTTCGATTCTTGAAAACACAATTTGTGAAATTACTAATCAACACAAAAGAACAAATGAAAATCATTGAAACACTTTTCCAATGTTCATGTATGGTTTTTTTTCTCCAATGTTTTCCTATTAGTTTATGCTTCTTTCATCACTAAATAATGCAGTGTTTTCTAGTAGAAAAAATAACGTAGCAATTTAAATGTGTTTTATTTATACTGTATTTGCTTGAATTGCAGTACTTTATTGATTTTTTATTGATCCCGATTTTACGTTTTCCCCGCACTATAAGTTTTTAATATTTTTTGCTGGTCCGATCATTAAGTAAAATTGGGGTTTTATTGTATATTAATAAATAAATAAATAAATAAATAAATCGTAAAAGGTCTTGATATAAGCAATATGATGAGGTTTGCTTATTTATACAGGGCGAGTCAAAAGTCCTCGAGCTCAAAGTTTAAAAAATGTTTGCTGCAAAACCAAAAAAGATTTCCAAGTATTGCTTCTTGTGGTTGTTGTATGTGACCTTGGAACGCGTTCCGCAACGTGAGAGTACCACGTGACACTGATGCTTTTGCGTGCGCACGAGAAGTGACTTCATGTCAGTCATTTTTCTCACGCAAGAATAGAGTCTCTTTGTTAGAAATTATAAACAGTACCAACGTTGCATACAGAGCTTTCAAAAAAAGATTTCTGATGCTCTTATACCAGGGAAAACAACTGTGTATGACCTTGCATAATGGTTTCAAGTTTCCCTGCAGCACTCTCCGCTGAAGTCACTTTGGATCGTATTAAATATCTAAAGCTACGGCCATACAAGATTTGCGTAGTGCAAGAGCTTCTTTCTTTGGATTCTGAAAACCAGATTGTTTACTGCAAATGGTTTAAGATTTTAAACATAAGAGTTTTACATGCAAGAATGTTACTGCATGCAGTTGAACTTCACATCCCATCAGTCACTTTTAGACTTTTGATGCATACAGATAGTCTAGCGAAACAGGTTTACAAGAGCATACACAGTTGTTTTCCTTGGTATAGGAGCATTAGGAAACTTCCTTTGAAAACACTGAATGCAACGTTTGTACGATTTTTCTACAAAATAAGCTTCTAACATAGTGATTTTTCTAGGCGTTTTTAGCCTGGCGCTGCGCCCGGCCATTTTTCGTTGCACCCGGCCATTTTTCGTTGCGCCCGGCATTTTTTAAAACAGTAGTCAGTAATAGATACTAATCTGTACAAACAAATTTCTTTACTTAAACGCCTCCCTCCTCTAGAGCCGTGCGCAACGATCACGTGTTTCCTGTCGTTCGCAGCCACGTGATTAATACTTCCGGTACAGAGCATTGAAAAGCTCTGTTACCCTATGGTTCCGTATCCAACAAAATGTTGAATGTACTTTCATATGTTCTCTTTGTATTTTTATCTAGGTTATGTATTAAATTTCAAGCATTACCTGGCAAAATCTACTTCCGGTATTTTGGCAAGTCTCGCTGTTGGGACTACTTCCGGTATTTTGGGAGGTCCCATTTTTAGGGCTACTTCCGGTGTTTCCACTGGAGCACCCGGTTATACATATTTTCTAAAAAAATCACTATAACAAGGCAACTCTGTTCTTGCGTGAGAAAAATGACTAACATAACGTCACTTCTCACGCGTGCACAAAAGCATCATATCATGTGGTACTCTCACATTGTGGGATGCATTCCCAAGGTCACATGCAACAACCACAAGAAGCAATACTCTGATGATATCTGTTATGGTTCTGTTATGGTTTTGTACCAAACATTTTTTAAACTATGAATTCGGGGACTTTTGACTCACCCTGTATAAAGTCTATTTTTTATTTTATTTATTTACTGTTTATTTTATGAAATTATTAACAGTGAGAATTCATTACATTCAAAGCAATGGAAAATACATAAAGAAAACAGATCACGAAACTGTGGATGAAAAATCAATAAAAACAATGAAAATACTTTTCCACATAGAAGTTTTAATGCAATACATATGCACATTTCGAGGACCATGTTCTCTTCATCAGTGTGATAACAAAGAAACTGACCCCTTGCATCGAGCCCAGAGAAAGAAAGACAGAGTCGCAGTGTGCCAGCCAACAATAAGAGCCGAACAAAGATAAAAGATATGAGTTGCAACTAAGAATAAGAAGAATAACAACCAACTTACGTATTCACCATATGCACAATTTGTACACACAGTAAACCATCGTACGTCCTCCCACAAAACACTTCCCACATCCCTGAAACATTTATTCCACTGTTAATTTAATTTCCATTTTCAATGATAACAATATTCTCCAAAATGAAATTTAAAAATTTGATTAAAAACCCCAACAATAAAAAGAAAACAGAAAAAATTAAATAACTGCTAAAAAAAAAAAAAAAAAAAAAACTATCCCCTTCCCTAGTTGGAACGTAGCAAAACCGCTACAAAAATTAAAAATTATCAATACATTTAAGATTATCAATTTATTCCATTATTCGAATCAATACATGATTACATAAAATTTAAGAGTATATAAAATCTAAATTTCCAAAAGGACATTTAAAGGTGCTCTCATTTTTAGAGGAAGTATTCATGTTGTCCGCAAAGTTCATTGCATGAACAATCGTGAGCAAGTTTTTAAAAGTAGCCAAACACTTCTGATTGGTCATTGCCATTTTTGCTCGAATTTCCGTTACTTTTACATCAACAAGGCAATGCAATATTGAAGTTTTCAAAACTTCACTATCGCACTGTCTTTGTCGATGTAGAAATAATGGAAATTCGAGAAAAAAGTGAATTCTCTGTAAAGTTTCTTATATAAAATATTTATACATACATTGCCCTGCCAAAATTATCCGGAGACCCCGTGTTTTAACGGGTCTGTAGTGTTTTTGTATGTGGATCTCATTAAAAATAATCGAATTTATAGAAACATTGTGAGTATCATGTAATCTTTATAGTTGTCATGTAGCCTCATTTTCAATTTACTGGTTAACTCAAAAACCTAATAAATCAAAGTTTTTTTATCTGGTCTGCTCAGGATTTGAGTTATCAGGGCTAGACTGTACCATCTTGTCAAGGCATTTATCTTTTTTAACTTGAATTCAAACCAAATCATCTGCCTAATAATTTTTACATAAAAAGAAAAAATTCTTAACCTTACGTTTTAAATCGTGAATTAAATGAATATGACAGATTTATCAGACTTAAAGATTGAAACAACCTATCAGTTCTACATAACATGTCAAAAGGCCATAATCACGATTGGTTAAAAACAAGAAACAAAGAAATACCAGTCTTCCCGAATCATCAAGGAATCATCAGTGCAGCAGATGAAATTAAATTCAAGTAATTTGATTTAGCAAAATTTTCACGCAATATTTCTGACAAATGCGATTCTACTGACTATTTAATTTCAACTGTTTAGTATATCACATGATCATGCCTCACATTAAAATGGCAATATAACCTCACTGAGTTGCAAGATATTACCATTTGATCTGATAAAGAATCAGTTAAACACGAAAGTATTCAAATAATAAAAACTTAAGTATTTTTGTATCATCAAAGAAGGAATAATGAACAACACAAGTATTCATCATTGTTTCTTACATCCTATATGCATTATTACATACACTTATTAGTATTTAATGTGAAATTTGTTATGAGAAAAGAAGAAAAACTGTGGACGTTTACTTACAGTAAGGAGAGAGAGAAATCGCTGCGGATTTACTTACTTTACAAATTTTTATTGTTATAATGATATAATACTAGTATCAATAAAAATGTACTAGTATTAAATCATTATATGCGATTTTAAGAATATTTTAAAAAATAAATAAGAAAACACGCATCTTGATAATCAAATTTCATCTGGAAAAAAATTTTTCTGGATTTTTTTTAAAAGTTCTTTCCTAACCTTACTTTCTTATGTGAACTTTACACATACTGTCTATCTGAGAACTTCAGTTATAGAATGCCCCAGATTTACGACAGACTCACTTTTCCATGTGATCTGTTCATGACTGACTGTATATTTTTTAGACTATTATTCCTATATTTCATCATTTCTATTATATCCTTGTGCTTGGCTGTTTGTTTCACTTCTCAAATTACACTGAGCAGCAATTGAAATAAGAGTTACCTGTCTAATATCAAGTAGCCCTGCCTTTCATCCTGATTACAGCAGCGATTCGTCTCAGCATGGACTAGACAAGACATCGGAAGCATTAGAAGTCATCTGAACCCAAGATCCCTGAACAAGCTCCCACAGTTCACAAACATTTGATGGAACAGGAATGGGGTTGGATAACCTAGCTGGCCAGGAAAGTGTTCATCTGTGAAGTGTTCATCCAATCATATGAATACAATTCGGGAGCGATGGTACGGTGCATTGTTTTGTTATTAGAAGAGGTCTCTATCAAGATGTTGTAGAGGTGCAAACGGGAGAACATGATCGTCAAGGATATCCCGGTAACACCTGTGAGGGATCCCACTTCAGTCCACATAAACAATTCCCAGATGAATATGCCACCTCCACCAGCTTGAAGAGTATCCTGCTGGCAAAAAGAATCCATCGCTTCATGTGGTTTGCGCCAAATTCATACCCTGCCGTCGGCTTGTACCAACATGAATCTCAACTCATCAGTCGAAGCAACCTTTTTCCACATGTCTGGGGTCCAGTGACAATGTTCCCATGCCCATGTTATTTGTTGCGCTCTGTGATGTCTCAAGCAGCAGTATCTGTGTGGCACGATGGGTTCTGTATCCTAGAGCAAGGCTTCTGGATGCTGTGGCTGCTTATATGTTTTTGTGTACATGCATTAAATTGGCAAGTGATATGTTGCACTGTGGCCCATCTATCTGCCGTTACGATGTGAGCTAGCTGACGATGACCCACTCATCCACATGTTGTTGTCCACGCACAACCAGCACCATTGGGCAGATGCTAACCCTCATGCTACCAGAGCTCGAGCGCATCAAGAGCGTTTCTCCGTGAACATTTGGTGTGGAATTGTCGGAAATAACTTAATTGGCCCTTATGTGTTGCCGCCAAGATTGACTGGGCGAACGTATCTTTTGTTTCTGCAGAATGCATTGCCAGAATTACTGGAAGATAAGATCTTTTGTTCCTCTTTTGATAAGATCTAACATGTGGTTCATGCATGATGGCGCTCCAGCACATTTCAGCCATGTTGTGCGAGCACACCTTAATGCTGCATACACGAATCGGTGGATAAGTCGAGGTGGACCGGTAGCCTGGCCTGCAAGATCACCCGACCTTAATCCCTTGGACTTTTTTCTGTGGGGGTCATGTGAAAACGATCGTCTACAGCACAGAAGTTCTTAACATTATGGATCTGCGACAACGAACTGAAAATGCATGCCAAACCGTTCGTAATGCTGGCGACGAACTCTTCCATGACATCAAACGGTCGCTCATGCAACGAGCCGAAGCGTGCGTGCGAGCTGGTGGCGGGCACTTTGAACAATTCCTGTAATTTGGAGCCACGGGTTTAGTTGGCTGTATCGCGTAAATAAATCGTTTCCAGACAAAGTGCTATAGAACATTTTCGTCTTATTTTGATCTGAAGAATATGTCACTACATTTATTGTATATAATTTTGAAACACCCTGTATAGCTCTTCAGTGTATTTATTACATGTTGAGAACCCAATTTATTTATCTATATTATTCAATCAATGGATCAATCGTGGTAGATTTAGTAACTGACAGTTAAATGAACATCTTACGCATTTTATAACCAATCAGCAAACAACACTATCCCATAAACCAGGGCTTTCCAAGATTTCTGTCCGCGGGCAACGCTCGTGCACGCGGGTAATTTTCCTTCACCCCCTATTGCATATTACGTTGATCAGTTCCTTAAAGTCGAGTTGCTAATTATCAATTTGATACTGTAAAAAAACAAAACCGAGGCAGTTTACCATTTTATTTCCTTTGTTTTAATGTAAAAATTTTCTCGATGTCAGGTAGAATTGTATTTTATTTTTCCCGACAGGACACGATTGCATATTAAGCATTTAGAATCCGATCCATATTAAATGAAAAAAAAACAGATTCTCCCACCCAATTTATGCTTTTTCAGAATGTGCGCCATGTTATGTGAGACGAAAAACAAGCAACTATCAGTAACAAAAGAAATAATGCCTCTAACAGAATCACCCCCTAAAGTCTGGCAACACTGCATAGGAAAGACTGTATCCACTCCCCTCCTGAGTTTTGGACTATCTCCTTAGCTTTGCCCACGAGCTTCCTATGTTGCACGCGGGTGACGTGCATGATTTGGACGGCCCTGCCATAAACTAATGTTGGGAAGAATGAGGGGGGGGGGGTGGAAGAAGGCTTACACAAATATTTTTATCTGCTTTGACAGAACACCCATAATTTGCATCACAACTCTTCTTAAAATCTCTCCATCAAGAACACCTTCATTAGGTAAAGATATTAATGGAAAATCAGAAGGAAAAATCATGGGACAGCAAAATTGTATCTCGTGTCCTAAAGACTATAAGGTATTCAAGGTAGACACCCAATGATAGGGCAGGCACTCAGTTTTCAGATCGGAAATTCCTCAGCTTGCAGATAACAAACAATCATAGTTTGCTTTTCATGCACACCCTTCCGCGAGTGCATAGAGGTTATCTTCAATTTCTGAAAAGAGAATAATATACAGCACATTCTTTCATCACCCAACTTCAAAGTATATTCATTAACTGCATCTTCTCATCTCAAGAAGTTAATTTTGTCAAGAACAGTAAAACCTGTCTAATCTGGACCCTCTATAATCTGAAAACCTGTCCTTTCTGGGAAAAAAAAACAACATGGTTCCGATCTTATTTGTATACATTGCACCTCTCTATTGTGGAAACCTGTTTATATTTTTGGTTCCATGCAATTCCAATAGACAGATTTTATTGTATATGGTCCAAACCTGTTTGATAAATTCACTGACACAACACAATGAACGATTGACGAATTTGCAGTTTGTTCATGGGTGCTCTTCCTCCTTGAATTAATACCATCAAGATACTGTTGATTTATCCATATAACACCACCATAAATTTCCGTGAATTATCACCATGTACTTTTTTTTTTTTAAATTTAAAAATCAAATCACAGGTCTCACACATAAGATTTTCAATTTTCTTGTTCAATTAAACATACAAAGAAAGAACACCAACACGATGAAACTCACACAAAATGGCAAAACTATTGACTGAGGCTGGCAGAGTTTGGTTTATACAGATTCATTCACCTATGCAGATAGTACGAGGGGCGATTGATAAATAAGGTCTCCATGGCTGTAACGTTTTTATTTGTTAACCGATTTTCAAAATTCTTTTTGTATCTTATACTCACATTTGTCCTCTATGTAATGCACTATTCACTTTTCGACATAGTCCCCATCCCTTTCCACGCATTGCGCCAACACGTGACTAGTTGGGTGAACCCATCGGAGAGGAATTCCAGAGTTGTTGTCGATACCAGGATTGAATGGCAGCTTTGGACCCTTTTCTGGAGTACGATAACATCCGCCCGCACACGAATCACCACACACCAGAGGGGTTGTAGCGCCTACAGTTCAAAGATGAAAAATTGCAGTTCAAAAATGAAAGACTTTGCACATTGCAACTTTCACCACTTCCCAAAGAAGAAAGAGCCCTTTAAGGGACATGAGTTGGTTCTGACGGCGAGGTAAACGCTTTGGCGCAATGCTTGGAAAGGAATGGGGACTATGTCGAAAAGTGAATAGTGCATTACATAGAGGACAAATGTGAGTATAAGACACAAAAAGAATTTTGAAAATCGGTTAACAAATAAAGTTACAGCCATGGAGACCTTATTTATCAATCGCCCCTCGTACATGTACAGTAGAACCTCGATTTTATGAACTCGTATTTTACGAAAATCCTGATTTAACGAAGTGATTCTGAAATCCCGAAATTCCTCTTTTAACTTTCATATAATTTTTACGAAGTATTTTTATTACAGAATTGAATTTTATGAAGGTAAAATTCTTGTTCGAACTATGTTACGAGCAATAGAAAAGGCCAAAACATTCTCAAAATTTAATCTTTTGGATACAATAACAAACATATGTGCTGTTTGGAAAAATTTGGCTCCAAAAATAATCACTAATTGTTTCAAGAAAGCATGTTTCACTTTCAGAAGAGAAGGGAAGGTCGAAAGTAAAACTGAATGTTAAGATGCGCTGAAAACTAAGATCATGATGATAGTGAATCTGAAGAGTGGGACATTGCGGGTAGTAGGTTAAATTTCCAAGACAAATTTTCAGAGTAAGTTAACATCGATGCAGATGTTTTAACTTCTATTAAATGATGAAGAAATTTGCGAAAAAGAGAATGAAGACTACAATGACAACAAGGAAGACGATATTCCATTAAAAACTACATCTTTAGACGTTACAACTTCTTTAAAAATACTGAAAAAAAACATTTAAATGAAACGAAAAACATTCCTGATAAGATTTTTGAGTGCTTTTCCAAACTTTCAAATCGTTTAAATAATCTGTTAAACTTGAATTTACTTCAAATGACTTTAAATTATTTTCAAAAATCAAATTAATAATGTATTGTATCGTATGCATTAATAAACGACCTTTATTGTGCATATTGTTAATATGTAGTATAATTGATAATGTCGAAATTTACGATGGACAATTTTTTTTTTAAATGTAATTTTAATATTATTATATTTTCTCAAGTATCTCCTAAATAATTTGTAAATGAATTCGATTATATTTTATTAAATTATTATTGTTTTTATTTTGAAATATATTATTCTCAACAAATACAAATCCTCAAACATTTCCAAAGCAAAATAATCATGAAGGCAAACCAAAAAAGGGGGAACCTCTAATCCACAAGGAACTTGGTAGCTGAAATACATATCTGGTATTTAATTTCTCCATGTGGATTAGAGGTTCCCCCTCTTTTGGTTGTTCCAT
The DNA here is from genome assembly GCA_023313115.1 of Rhysida immarginata. Taxonomy (NCBI): domain Eukaryota; kingdom Metazoa; phylum Arthropoda; class Chilopoda; order Scolopendromorpha; family Scolopendridae; genus Rhysida; species Rhysida immarginata. Next base: position 630,075 of record JAHWFO010017072.1, read on the forward strand.
TCCACAGTTTTTGCTTAATTTTTGTTTTTGATGAAGGCAAAATATAGCTTTTTTACATCATATCAAAGACACCAGCTTCCTAATTGTGAAAAATGATGACTGATTGTAACCATTCAAGCGATTGATTACATAAATAATAAAATAATAATAAATTGATTACATAAATAAATAAATTAACGTGGCCAGTATATCACAACAAATTTGATATTAAGAGTTAATGACATGCCATGTTTTAAGAAAGTTTAAATTTATTATGATAATAAGTCCTGTGAACAGGGCCAAACCTTCATTTTATATTTATAAAAACAAGTGAAAATCTTTATTAAAAAAAAAGACAACCTCCAAAACATTTGGAACTAATGAAGCATAAAGCAAGAGCAGATGCATGAATAACAAAATAACTGTTTTCTTCAAAAACAATGCCAAGACCACAAGACCATTACTGTAATATATGTGATAAAAATGATGTTTTCCTTGAGTTTGCATAACACATGATTTACTCAAGCTCAAAATTAGCCCTTTCTCTTTTAACTTATAGAATACAAACTAATTCTATAATAATATTAGTAGAAGTAGCAACAGTATTAGTAATTAGTTTTCTTTGTCGATAAAATCATAAACCTAAGTAATGAAATTATTTCCATATAATTCCTACAAGCATTCAAAGAATAAATGCAAATAAAAATGCAACTTAGACTTGTTCAAGATAAATTATCAACATAATAAATTCCTTATCTTAGAATTTTAAAGAAAACCTAATAACATAAATAGTAATTTTCATCAGACCAGTTAAAGAAGACCATATAGGCAGGCAATTTTACAAGGTAAAATGTAAAATGCTGGATTAGATTTATAAAGAACACTATTTGCCTACTCCAAAAAATAAGTAAGCAAAAATAACTGTTAGGCAGATTTCTCTGTTTTTATAGAAGGTTTCAGCTTAGTGTGACTGATTAACATATGGTATCAGTTGTTCAAAGCTGATTATCATCAGTGGACTAATGGAGGGCAATATTGAAGCAATCACTTCACATGACCTTCCACTATCTATTGATAAGATTCTATAAATAACTTAACCTCATCTTGTAATAACGTTAAGTTATTCGAACTGACATCAATAAACTTGACTAAGAAAACTAGTGGCCTAAGTCACCTGAACAACTAACTGGGAAAAAACACAAGCTTGTTGGAATAAAAAGCAAAAACTAAACAAACAACGTGAATATAGCAGAAGAGCAAAAATAGCAAGAGATGGCATTAATACAACAAAAATTCGAATAACCATTCCTGTGAAGGTCAAAAACGTGAAATCTAACCTAAAGCTAAATATTGATGTCTGCAACGTAACGTTATTTGTTTTCTTACGTTTCAAAATTTATTTTGTTTCAAAATAAGCCACGAAAATAAAAAAATTTGGGCGCACATAGCCATACAAAGAGTCCACTGTTATGCCATAGTTAAAGCGGTATGTGTATTAATGCGCTTGATGGAAGTCCACTCAACAATAAGCATGAATTCACTTCATATGCAAGAAAGAGAACTACTTCCCAGGGCCGTCTTTAAGGTCCCCGGGCTCACTCCTACAACTGAGGAAACAGGGCCCCTCGAGTGAGCCCGGGGACCCAGGTGTCCCCATGCGTAAAGATGGCGCTGCTACTTCGTAGGACAATTGAATGGATTCCCAAGTTTCTAAACAAACTTTTATTCTAAAAACAGATTAGCTAATTGCCATCCAGTTAAAAATTCTGTATAGTAATTAATAACTATTTCCTTAATAACTCTGCTGTGACTGCAATTCTTTGGTGACCGCCATTAACGATTTAGCTTACCGCCATGTTTTTTTTTTTCTTCTTTCTCTCTTCCGCTACCACCACTGCACAATGCCATCGCTTCCAAGGTATGCTTGCGTATAATTTCATACAGTTCCCTTGTAAGTGAAAATAATCCATATTTAAGGCACTTTTTTAGATTAAGTAAAGAAGATTTCGCTTAAGGAGTGAGAAAATTGCCAAAAATCTTAGCACATATCCTACACTCAGCTAAAGGTTACAAAGGAATGGAGCAAGTTCGTCCTCCACATTTAAGGAAATATCTGGTCATGGGCATGTAATCAATTTTTTTTTGAAATGATCCACATAAAAATCATTATGCAAAGAATATAAATTTCTCTGCATTACAGTTATTTTATACTAAATGCCCCAAATGAACAGTTTGGAATGGAAAGTACCGTATTTACTCGATTCTAAGGTGCACTTTTTTAGGTCCTTTTGCTGATATTGTTTAATAAAAATATGTACATATTACACTAAAACATGCTGATTTTGATTTTTGATGCGCCTAAGATTCGAGGAATAATTTTTTTTTCAAAAATGGTCTCAAAAATCAGCATGCGCCTTATATTCGAAGGCACCTTAGAATCGAGTAAATACACTAAGTTAGACTTGGTTTTGATTCGGATACTTTTTTTTTCTTTTTAGTCTTAGATTAAAGGGACTGCTTAAGTCCAGTTTTTATTTGTTTGGAGATATTTACAGGTTTCATAATCATGATTATCTAATAAATTTTCAACTGACGAGGATTTAAAAATACACTGAAAATAAATAAGAAAGCGTATATAAATTATATCTCCATTTGTTTTCTCAAATTTTTTTTTCCAAACATCTACTTACACCACTTCCATAATAAACTGTCGAAATAACATTAATAATAAATATTGGTAGTTTGTGAATAAGAGGATAAATTTTCCTTTTTGGAGTTACATTTCTGCTGAATAATGAATGACATTTGAAGACTATACAGCTGACTCCTGGTCATTAGATAAATTATCCAAGAGATTGAAAACACTAAACAATGTCTTGTAAAGAAACAAACCTTTTTTTAATAGAATTTAAAATTTCAGTTTAGAAATATTTTTGTGTTTGGCCTAAAAAGTTAATGAAATCACGAATTGTGATTATCTATCTTTTTTTTTTAAAGAACTCATCTGTTTTTCTAAAATTCTAATACTCTGGATCCATTAGCCAATCAGAAGCACTTACCGAAAGTTTTACGGCTGCATTTTGTGTAAGGGCTTCTGATTGGTTCGTAGATGCAGCCATAAACACTCGCTAAAAAAGCTGCTTCAATACAGTGAAACCTGCTTAAGCCGGAATCGACTGGGACCAAAAAATATTTCCGGCATAGACAGGTTTCCGGCTTCTACAGGTTTTTGAAAAAATTTTTTTTTAATTTTATCTTATCATTTAATTAATACAATATGATATAATTAAGTTAATCATGAATTTAGTTAATACATATATTATATACTGTAATTCCCTTTTAACAGATTCAGTCTTATACAGGTTTCACTGTATTTGCTTACATATCTTTCCCGTATCTTTTCAGTTTTCTACTTCATTTATCAATTGTTTGCCGCTTCCATCAAGATCTAATACTAACTAAATCTAGATAGTAGATCTCGATGGCTGCTTCACATCTTCATGCCAATCTGCATTTGTGATTACATCATAATTTACTGTGCAAACCCCGCCTTGGCTGAATATTAGACCTCGCGTGAATACTCGAATTTTCTCGTGTTTCACGGAAACTCCTCTGAGTGAGGTCAAAACCCCTCACTGGTGAGAAGAGTTAGCGAGAATTTTTCACTGAACTGATCGTCTTTTTCTCAGTTAGGACAGTTAAGACTAACCGGTTAGGCATAGGAGCACTAACTGCAGTTTTCGACCGCATTAAAATGACGTCATAGTTTTCTCACTGATATTTATGACCAACCAATCACTAACTCTTCTCACTGGTTACATTTTCTGACCTCTACCATGATTCACGAGAAATTAATGAGTGAATGATTGTCTATAAATGATCATTGTCTCTAATTGTTCTATAAATTTACACTGAAAAAAGTACAATTATAAAAAACAAAAATCTTGATCCCTTGATTCATTATAAGGAATTTTTATTTATTTGTACAATTAATAATGGGAAAAAAATATTAATTTTTTATAATTTAGCACATTTTTAATCCTAGGTATTTTTATATCACTGCTGTACCAAAAACGGTAAAGAAATATTAAACTTGAGAATATTCTGGATGAAGATTCAAAAACTTGTAAAATGATCAACTGAATGATTAATGAATATTGTAGGTTTCTGTTTCTAATGTCAGTACTTTCTAAGTTAGATTAGAATTAAAAAGTTTTTTGGCACTCTATCAGTTTCTAAGACCTGAACAAGATAAGAAGGCTTGATTGGCCAATCATGTATGGTTTTAATTAAAATGAATAAGGCATAGTCTACACTATGGGAATGAATCAGGATAAAGAATGATTCAATAAGAAAAAGTAGAAAAAGCACAACTGAGAACAGCACAATGGGAATGGCACTAATGATCTCTTGGTTTGAATTTTCATTAACACATTACAATTTTTTTGTTAACGAAGTTTCCAAACGATCGTATTTGAATGGGAATCACGTTTTTGTTAGTTTTTGATTAAAAAAAATAATAATAAAAATAAATGGTTACACCAAATGATCGTATTTCAGTGAAAATCATGTATTTGGTAGTTTTTGATCAACACAAACTTTTATTTTTTTATTTTTATTAAAGATCTTAGAGATTAATGTAATAAATTATGTAAAGATATAATCATTATTATTTTCAAAATCTTGGATCATCACTTCAAAGAACACCACACCAATCAAATCTATCTCTATATTTACCGTAAAGCATCTTCAGTGTAGTTGCAAAGTTAATAGTAAATACAGATGATATAAATTAGGTTAAGCTTATAATTCAGTTAGCTTTAATTAAAGATTTAGTATTTGGATTGAATCTAGCATATTTATAAGCATAATTAGCCTAATTTTTATTACTGCTCTGAAATCTTTAATAAAAATGTTATTAATACTTCTCTTGAAATCCTTCATTTCCAAATATCCCATATCAAGTTTTAAATTTAAAAGAAACTAATGCAAAATAAAAGTAACAACATTCTTCTAATCTTCATGTGAAGAATTTGATTTTATATAATGAAAATGGGAAAAGATTAACCCATTTGAGGCCACTGTATTAAAGGTATTAAAGAACTGATATATAGACATATATCATCGGTTTCGAGAAATATCTGTTTTATTCCATTTTTCGAAACTATATTCTACTATAATACCAAATTTTGTCAGCAGAAGTCACTTTGGTCTATCCATTTTTTGAAAGTGATTTATGTCAAAACTTTTGATATTGACTTGGCCTTAGTTTTTCTTCTATTACATCAAAAATATTTGTTATATCATCAAATATCTTTTGGGGGAAGATAAACAGGTAGTTATTTGTTGAAGTTCATTCATTGATTCCGATCAGTTAATAATACATAAAAAAATATAGTCACTTTTGCGTAGATGTACTCATATGAGTACAATGGGATCATGGCGTCGTTTTTCAATAATTTTTCTTTGTAGATAAACTGTTATGGAACGAAAACCTCTGAGTACAAGTATGTTTTATGGGAAAAGATACAAACATTTACAAGCTGCAATAGATGATATCGATAATGAATCACACGATGTTGATATTTTTATCATCCCACCAAATCCAGACAACCAAACAGATCCTGAAGATTTTGATGAAGATGACCTTCAGACAGATTTACTTCCTTTTGATGTACCAGGTGAAATTGAAGTTTTCTCTTTGGATGAATAAAAACTTTCTTTAGTGGGGCATATTCCACGAAAAAATGTCTATAGATGAAGCAATGGTGAAGTATTTTGGTCATCATTCGTCTAAACCATTTATAAGATGGAAACCAGTTCAATTTGGGTATAAACCAGTTCATCCACAGGCTATTGTTACCAATTTGATACATATTGTGGTGCAAAACAAACTGTTTCCAATGAAATAGTTGAAAATTTGCCTCTCAGTTCCAAAGTAGTTTTAGAACTTCTGCAAGTTGTGAATGAGCCGTATGATCACATTGTATATTTTGACAACTATTTCACCAGCAACAGCTAACTAAATTCCTTGAAACAGTTAGGTTATAGGGCAACTGGAACTGTCGGAGATAACCGAACTAAGAAATGTCCGTTACCTAATCAAGCAGAAATGAAGAAAAAAAATCGTGGATATTTTGAGTTCCAGTATGACAAAGAAAATGAGGTTTGTGAGGTGGAAAGATAACGGCACTGTTATGATTGCCACTAATTATGACACCATTGAACCCTCTCTCCAGAGAAAAATATTGGTCTCTAGAGAAAAAAGAAAACAGTGATATACCGCAACCTCGATTAGTTGCTAATTACAATGCTGCAGTGGGTGGTGTTAATCTTCTAGATCAGGCTGTCAGTAATTATCGAGTCACCATCCAGGGTAAAAAATAGTGGTGGACCCCTTTGGACACATACGCTCAAGCTTAGTGAATGCTTGGAAGCTACATTTGTTGATTGATGAAAGAAAAACTGATTTATTGAGCTTTCTCCGCAAAATTGCTACTCATTATCTGAATAAGTTTACAAAGACAAAACTTCATTCACGACCATCCAGAAGTATACCAGCAAACATACGACAAGATGATGGAGGACATTTCCCTAAAAAATTATAAAAACAGCTTAGATGTCAGGAATGTCATATGCGTGCACGATGGGCCTGTATAAAGTGTAATATTACTATCTGTTTAGAGAGAAATTGTTTTATTAAATTTCATTCAAAGTAATTTTATACATTCATTTCATGTAACCTGTTTTGAAATAAATTCTTGTTCCAATCAAAAACGTCACTATGATCCCATTGTACTCATTTGAGTACATACACTTTTTATAAATGTTTACTTTAAAAAATTAGAAATGATGTTATAATAACATTATTATAATGTGTCTAACTAAGAAAAACTTAATAGTTTATAATAAATATTAAAATTTGATATGTTGGTATCAAATGGGTTAAATGAATGACAGAACAGAAATAACTGAAAGCAACTTGAATTCTTTAAGTTTCCCCCACTAATAAATATTATAATACTTAATAACATATTGATTAAGCTATAATAAGAGGTAAGGATTTCAAATAAAATGATAACGATATTCATTAAACAGAACCTTTTCTGTGCCGTAAGTTCAAATCTCTGTCAATGTTATATTAAGATAAATATATCAATCAGAATAAATGCCTAAATACAGTCTTCCTTGCATATCTAATACATTACATCCTATAATTTTTCCATTATTTTCCCTTTTATTAAATAGTGACACTGCTGTTTTTAAATTTATAATTGTTAAAATGTTTTCCATTAATTAAAATTAAATTTTCTAGTAATTAAAAATTAAAGCAAATTTTTTTTTTTTTTTTTTTTTTTTTTTTATAATTATCAATTAAAGCAACTGTTTTCAACTTCCTTTCAGCAATATTGTATATATTAATTATATACTATACAAACAAAGTTCAACAGAATTAATGGGGTAAAATGTTAAATTCTTCCAAATATCATCAGTCATTAAAAATTATTATTATTTTTCTTCATAAAAAAATTTCCAATAATATATGTTTATAGTATTTTTGTTTAGCTATTGTTGCTATTGCACTGAAAGAAAATAGTATTCAATATCTATTGACATTTCAATAAATGTTTATTTATGTTTTGCTCTTTTTTCAGTTTTTGTTTTTTTTAAATTCTCGATTAGCTAATAACTTCTTTCCTATCCATCATTTCTAATTTGATTTTATTATTTTGAACAAATACCTGTTGTTTTATAATATCATCATGAAACAAAGATTAATATTAAAAGCACTGGATGGCATAAGAAAGTTATAAGCTCAGACATAAATATTTTGACAATTTTAATTAAAACAAAATTAAGTGAAATAAGTCTGAAATAAGACTAAAGTAAGTTTTCCGAAATAGCAAAGAAATTAGGTATGAATAAATAATTTTATTTACATTTCATCTTTAATTATGTAGTCATTCCTATGCGAGTAATGGTGAAGATTTAACCCATTGAATCAATTCTGCATTCATAAAATATAAGAATAAAATGACTTCATAGTTGCAGGAAGGAAAGAGCAGAAGCAGGAATGGATGAACTTAATTTATTTGAAATATATAAAATTTATTCAAATACTTTAAAGTTTCCAGAAATATCTATCAACTTCACTTTTAAAGAAGTAGTGAAGTTGGAAAATTATTTATAATTGCACTACATTCTCTTAAACATCCTCTTTTCCATTCATAGTAATTCAAGGTGAACAGGTTTGCCCTCAAGTCAGAGAGGGACCATTTCAATGCCCTAGTAATAAATAAGGCCCTAAAAGTTTGTGTCCTTAAGATGGTAACAATGCCTACATGCATTTAGTCACCGTATATTATAAATTATTTAATTCAGTTTATTTAAAAGCAAATGTAATCAATAATGAAAGCCATTTTTTAATTTTCTTCTTCATCAATCATTTATTATAATATGCATTATTACAATGAAAAAAAAAAAACCCCAACAATAATAGTAAAATGAATAAGAAATAAATCGATCAATTTATAATAATCACATGTTCTAATAAAACATAAGATTCTTAAACTTTTCAAATGACACCAGATTTTTCTAAGAGATGACATTTGATACTTTTATATTTCTAACCTGTTTTAATCATAGGCATTGTCAAGGTTTAAAGAAAAACCAGGCTTGCTTCTCACAAACAGAAAACTGAATTCTGAGACAATGTTATAAACAAGTACTCCCTTTCTTTAATAATTTTTATGTTAATACATTGTCTTATATAATTTTTTATGCAGTTCAATGAACAGAAATAACAATTAGTATTAATTCAAGTTTCATTTAATATTATATAATACAAACTTACTTTAAAAGATTAAAAAATGTTAATATATACAGCAAGGCACATTTTGTTTAAATAAATGAGTATGTGAATTTATTTTTTCAAAAATAAAGCTAATATTCGCAACAAAGAAAAACAATAGAACTTAAAAATTATCATTTATGTTTATTTCTATGAATATTTAATTTACAAAACTTAGAACCGAATAAATATTCAAATGGATAAACATTTATGTGCATTTATTTGGCCTAGAGCACTGATGCACAGGTCTTATCGCTTTCGCAACCAGCAAATCGTGGGTTCGAATCCCGCTTGGGCATTGATGTTTGTGATTGTTGGGTTTCGGCCTGTTGGGGGACAACCCGTGGGTTGTTTAGTAATTTAATAATTATTAATTTCTATTTTTTTTTTCTTTGTTGATATATTAGCTTTATTTTTTGAAAATTGTTCTAGTCTCAACACATTAATGAATTTATATTTGTTGGAAAAAAAAAATCCAAGAAACTGCATTACGAGACTACTTAGCAGAAATCACCTATCAATAATTTGTTTTATTACCATTGTCAAAGAATTTTATATAAGCAAATATTATTTCCAATTGCAATATTTATAATAAATACTATAATTTACTATAATATATAAATTTACTATAATATCAAATATTTATTATGAATTCCCTGAATAATAATAAGTACATGGTAAACACATTTATTAAATATCCTGCCTAACTTCAAAACAATGCTAAGTTTTCACTTCTTATGCAGAATTCTTTTAAAAGATATTAAAATGTGTTTTAGTTTTGTTTTTCCTGTCTATCATTAATCCCCTGTTTGTTTGGGAGATGGGGCAGCAACCATCCAGTGTTCCAGTTATCCATTGTAATTCTGTTTGGTTTACTGCTGCTACATTATTTCTTCACATCATTTCTATAGAGATGCAGCACAGCATCACATATTCACTGGGCCTGATATTCATTCATATGATTACAATTAATCTAAGCAAGCAACTCCGTGTTTTAAGTTTACCAAACAATTTCATAAAATTTTCTCATTCTCATACGTATTTCAACACTTCCAATTGTGTAATCTAATCTCTCTATAAATTTTCGATCTTTAATATTGATTGGAAACGCACAATTTCCTTAAAAAAGAAGTTATCACATATTTGTCTAAACAGGGATGGTATACTTTAGGCTGTCAATCCACATGGGAAAATTACTTTTATACTATCAAGCATTCATTTTTATATTAGTTTACAAGCATGTTATGGAAATCTCGTGTTTTTAAATTTTTTTAGTATAATTACTCATTATTTATACCAAAACAATTTTTAACTTTAAAAAAGGGTTGTTGGTAACTTCTCTACATATTACACTTAATTTAATTAAAAAGTTAGTTGCTTTTTGAAGTTCTTATTTGAAATACGTTATTCTAAACGGAAATCAAAAAATCTTCCAACATTGAACTAATTTGTGTATAAACGCAGATTAGCAGACGACAATTTAATTTCTAAATCTAGAACTGGGTATCCAATAAAAGGACAGGTCGTTATTTTACAAACACACAGACTCTGATAAAATTAAGCTAAAATATGAATATAAACAAAGTTATAAAACAATATTTTTAACCAAAAATTAAAAACTATGAAGTGATGATTCCAGAGGAGCTAATGCAGGGTATCCCCTAAACAACTTTATCACAGAAATGCTAACAATAGTTTATATCCAGCATTTAGAACAAAATTATTTTAAATAAATAAAAAAAAGTTTCATGTTAGCTTACCAAATGCTACAAGAGCTACTCCTATCTCACTGAAGATGTCAGCCATATCCATGGAATAAGGAGATAACATTCCCGCTCAACCATTCATTCAGCAGAGCTGCATCCTCTCTCTAGCTCTCTCTCTCTCTTACTCTCACACCAAGTAATGTCCCATCTGAGTCGCTGCTAACGGGTCTTTGTTCAGCTAACCGCTCCTCTTGCAGGAGCCAAGTCTCTATAGACTCAGGCCCCATCTGCCGACTGTCTTTTATAATATTCGGTCCTTTGTGCCAGTTCGAGGCCCTAATGGTAATGGCCAATCCGGAGCTACAATCGCAGCCTGCCACAAGAGCTTTGTGTGCCTTAATTTGAATGATTATGAATGAAGGGAGTTTTATCATTGGAAGCCAACAAACGCTGTTTAATCTGGGTGCTCGTCTCCCAATCAATAAGGGTCTCCTGCTGATCAGGAGGGTGACCATTACTTGTGTTTGCTTTAGTAACAGCACATAATGTATGCAAATCCTACAGCTGCAGCAGATGGGATCGTGTGCCACGTGCCAGATCAGCCAACGTTTCATCTCACTCTAATAATAATAACAAAAAGAGAAGAAGGGTGGCATTTCAAAGGAATGAAAAATGAGGTCCCTCTTTGCTATACCGTCTTAATTAAAAAGAAATCCCTCAAAACAGATGCTTTGCTGCTGAGCATTTCTCCTCCTAAAGTCAAATGAAATTCATGTAATAGTGTTTCTGATTTTTCCTTTCTTTCTTTGAGATATCCTAAAACATTTTTATTTCAGATGGGAAATTGAAAAATAATATGATAAAAAATTAATAGGAGAAACATCATTCTATTATAAATTTTTAAAGCTACTGTTCAATGCCAGCTTAAATTCTATAAAGAATCACTTTCCTTCAAGTCAAACCACAACCTTGCAGCAATGCACAGTGGCAATGGCAGCAACAACCTCTTTCAAGGTCAGTGTCAGTCAATACTTTCACTTGTTGAGAAACCAGGCAAAAAGGAACAAAATAGGGAGCCATGAAGACTGCTACATCTTAAGATGTCCTTTCAGGATTTTAAGGTTGTATTGTCTGCACTTCATACAACAAATGCCTTCTAATCACTCCTTCTTCCTATTTCAAATGACATTCAGGGATTGATTTCTCTGTCCCCATTGGAAAACAAAAGCCTGAAATATTTTACGCATTAAAAATGTAAGATTAAGTTACTATAAAATTCTCACTTTCAATGAATGACTTTTTTTTTTAGTCCTACAGAATATTTATTAAAACTTATTTTTTACAGATTTCTTCAAGATTGATCAGATTCCTACAATTTTTAAAAAGGCTTAATGTCTTATTTTGAAAAGTTATAAGACCTAATTTCTTAATAATGACATATGTATTTCGTTGGCTACAGTCATTATAAATTAGAAAGTTAGCTGCAGTAATTGTAAATAAAGACTAGGTTTTTTTTTTTTATTAATTAAGCTTGGAAAATAAATTTTTTTCTATAATTCATTTTTTAAATAACTCAGCAAATTCATTCTCAGGTTAACCAGCAAAATACACGATTGCATGAAAACTGAATGCAAACATTAAAGATATCTGTTATACATTTAATTTTAAGTTAATGTCAGTCTATCACTGTTAAACAAAGCTATTCAACTCGCTTTGTGTTTTTAAACATTTATTTTTATCTGTTAATGAGATAAACAAATTAACGCCTCTGATTTTTTCTTTTTAATCTACATACATACAGAAAATAATGCTGCCATTCACAAAGAGAACCTCTTATAATAAATCATTTATATAAAATCAGCGACGGTGAACTATGTCACAACAAAGAAAAAATCTAACAATTTATTTCTCGATTATACTATCGGGTGGGTTCGCTTCTTGTTTTTTATAAAATTTAACTAAATCTAGTGCATATATTTTAATAAACAAAAGGTTAACTTTTCCCTAAATTTAAAAAGCAGTCTTTTTTTTTTTCAGTTTTTTTATTTTATAATTTCTCTAAATTCAGTGGAAAAGAAAGTCAACATAATACAGGTCTTTTTATTAAGCATTAAGAACTCCAAGAAAAAAGAACTTAAAACTTATTTGGCTCTGATAATGTGAAATATATTAACAAATTCCAAATTACCATTTTAAAAATATGTATTTATTTAGTAGAATGTTTTGCATTATGTATATCCACAATACAAAAAAAATAAGCAAATACTATGGAATGGAATAACCAAAACGGGAAAACCTCTAATCCACAAGGGAAAAAACTGAAATACCTGGTTCCAATTGCCAAGAATATCTCCCACTGGTTAAGCAAAAGGGATATTATAAACAGTATAAAGTCAAGGCTCATGGAGATATTCTTGGTAATTGT
>JAHWFO010017072.1:643135-675150 GCA_023313115.1 Rhysida immarginata
TTCTAGCTTTAAGATTTTCATTTCTTTACTTTTGTCTTTCATCACTGAAGATGGGTATCTGGACCCAAAATACGTATCCCCTATTTCAATTATTCTCCTTATGGATTAGAGATTTTCTCCTTTTTGGTTATTTTTACTCTAATATTATAACTACATAATATTACTCTACAGTATTTGCTCTTTTGCCTTGTCAAGTACAATATATTCTGACAACTCTGACAACTTTTGAAAACGAGACTGGACAAACTTTTCAACATTAGGCTATGCCAATGTCACGTACTGTAAAGCCTCTTTTCATTTTGTGTATATACAGTATACATATGTATCTTCCAACAGCTAAATAGATGAAAATTTCTGCCGCAGTTAAAAGTTAAAAATTTTTCATCATAGCATTTGGATACAATTTGGAATATCAAATTTTATTCATTTTTCTCCTTTAATTGTAAGTACAATGAGATAAAGTGCTATTAAAGTTTTTTAAAAATTCTGGAATAGTGTTTTCTTTTATTTTTCTATGACACTCTCTCAAATTAAATATTGTTTTCCATACAAATTTTAATATTAAAATCAATAAAAAATTTTGTCCTTTATAACGTTTCCAACAACTAACTGGATGAGAACAGAGTTGAATGCAATAACGGATAACATTGAAAATTGATGTTCATCTGCAAGAACCAGGCTGCAATCATTTTAACAAGCATTTCGAAATAAGTAATGTGTAAAAATGAAGGTTATTTAATAACTATTTTGAAATATTATGGTATTATCTACAGCCTGACTGGTAGGGAACAAAGGTTACCGAACTGAACTTTTATCTTTCTTTTCAGGTATAGTATTTCTTGCCACATGGTCATGAGAAGGAAGATTTATAATTTGTATAGTTTGAATGCCAAAATATACTACAGAAATAAGATATAGCCTATACGCAAAAATGATAGCCAATAAACTCAATATTCAAAACAGATAAGCTTTTGGGAGTAGATATGCTTCAAAAATAAGATTTTAAGTTTTCAGAATGGTAATTGGAAAGGAGGGCAGCAGGTCAAACATCTTGGATGTTTTTCTCCTTGAAACGTTTAAGGAGCCATTTTTCTCCAGTGGCACAAAACTACATGGGAGTGTTGAAGGTCCCAGAGTTGAAGTTCATATATGGGAATCTTCAAATATTTGTGACAAATAAAAGTGCGTTTTGTTTTTTTTTAAAGAAAATAAACATTTATTCATTGAGTGCAATAAGTTATAAAAATGCGTACATTACATAGAGTCAAATCCCGTTATTACAAATTTCAAGGAACCAAAATTTAGAACATATCCGAAATGAAAGGAAACCCAGAGGAGTGTTACGAATCAAGCAAGAGACTAGTTTTGTTAAAAAATTATTATCATTCGTTTATTTCAGAAAAATACTGTTTATTACTGGGTATTACAGTTTGTTTACATGAACGAATATAATTCTTTGTAATAGGACTATTCACAGAACTATGCCCAGGATCTAGCTATAAATTATTAAGTACTGATTAATTTTTCAAAGATAAGTAACATATTTTGCATTTCAACAACAGTCAGCTACCATTGCAAAATTTGGAATGCCAGTATTGATAAGAGGTTCTTACTAATCTACTCTGATACTTGCTGATTGATACCTTCCAAGTTACATTGTGTAATGCATATTTCAAATGAATCATCTTTACAAGAATTTTTGACAAAGAATGGTAAAACAAGATACGAGTATTGGTCGAAGAAATGGTCACAAAGAAGTGTTAGTATACGTTGCGTGCAACTAGTGTCGACCAGTGTAGATAGATCCTTGCATATAAAATTGAAAACCTTACTCCCATATAACTTAATCTTATCTAAAAGCGATTAAGATGATTACTAAGTTCGTTAGAAAATACAGATTTTTTTTTCTGTCTGGTCATTGTCACTCTCTGCCCCTTCTTCAGATTTGCCATTTTCATTTCTTACTTTCTGGCAGTGCTCCATTATGTCCTCCACGCTTAAAGCTGCTGCGGTGAGAAGATCTTCAACGATTCTGACATATTCTTGGAACGTTAAACTGCCCAGCTGCTCTCAAATATAGTCTTTGACTTTGAAGATTTCCCATTCATCCAATTCTTCGAATTCAAGCTTGACAGTGGAATGTTAAATTCCTGCCCAAATCTTTCTTTCTTGTCAGTGTTGATTTCTTTACGGCAGCAGTTCCCAACCTTTTTTGAATCACGACCTCCTTTTCTAAAAGTTAAGTAAATTGTGACCCCCTATCTCAAAATTTGAAATAAAAGGAATTTTAACAGGGTGGAATGATGGAATAAAGTAATCTCTAAATTTCCTATAAAAATAAATACTCAGCAACCTCCTAGAAAAACCTTTCACGAACCTCAGATCAGGAACCAAGCCTGTACAGCATCATCAAGAACCGTTAGCTTCTAACCCAGCAGAAGATCGTTGAGTTTCCTCTTCTATGATGTAACCACATTGATAATGAAATGAAACTAACAAATGAAAATGCTAACAACAGTGAAATAAAAATGCAGTGAATAGGGCTTACAAACATTGAGAACCAATCGGAATTTAGGAACTGCAAATTCCCAAATTCCATGTATTTTGTTGGCTATTTACACCAAGTACCAATCAGAATTGACGGTTATCAAATAACACATGCATCATTGTTTGAAAAAAATTTCTTTTTATAGAAATTTTTTATCCTAGATTTGAAATAAAAAAAAAAATTTGTTTAAAACGCCCGGCCTTATATAGAAATAGCACTCTCAGGGACGAGACCAAAAAAAATTCTTATTAAGCAGGAATTCATATTAACAGAGTTCAAACATATTTTATATAAATAAAACCCCTAAGGATATATATATATATATTTATGATTTATATAAAAAAAAAAAACTGAAACAGTTTCAACAAGAATATGACCTATATTTGGACTTATGTTTTGCTTTTACAGGAAGCAATTTTTATTCCAAGCGTTAAAAACAAATCTCCATGAACATTAAGGCACAAGTCCAGCTGGTACATTAAACTACAAATTTCCATCTGGTAAAATTCCTGCAGTTGTTTGCAGAACCATTGCGTGACATCAAATCTGTCTGCATCGGAATGGAATTGCTGTCCTTTTACTGATTGTTTTAGAGAGCCAAAGCAATGGAAATCGCTTGGGGACAAGTTGGGATCGAAAGGAGGATGTTCTAAGACTTCCCAATATATGCAAGAGAGTAGAAGGATAATACCATTAGGCTACAAGAGGGCAGGCGTTATCATGCAGAAGGATAATACCATTTGTGAGTTTCCTGGGATGTTTATTCTTGATGTTGGCACTTAAACACTGTAATGTGCCTGCATATTGATAAGCAATGATTTTCACACCAGAGTCCTTAAAAGTTTAAGAGGCCAAAAACTGAATAACAACACAAAGATTATCTTTGGATGGATTGTACCATGAGCACCATCTTCAACTTAATCTCTACTTTCTATGTTTCTATTAAGTCAAAAAATGGATCCAGCATTAGCAATATTGGTAGCATCTTTTATTACATTCTACGCGTTTCGAGATTTACCTCATCTTCAGGAACTATGCACGACTACAAATTTGCAGCAACAACAGGACCTAATTATATGGGGGGGGGGGGGGGGGGCCAACAGAGCAATTTGGCCACCTGAGTGTGGTTACAGCATTCTGCTTGGTGGGCTTACATAAAGGTGAACTTTCTACAAATTTGTACAATAGGTTACATGATTGGGAGGAATTTACTTTACACATGTTTTCCAAAAATAACGAAGAAAAGCAAGCAAATAAAGAAAAACTTAAACTAAAAACTAAAATACCCGTCAAAAGAACAGGACATTTGTTATAGCATGGAATATTGGAATTATTAAAACACTATTATATTATTATCCCAGTACTGAAACCAAACATCCGGAAAATTATTGGATTTAAACGCAAAATAACAATGAAAAAATATCCTAGTAAAAATCCTAGACAAAAACCCCAATTATAAACCTGATATGTGGGCGCCCCACCACATAATCAGGTGCTGTTGCTCCTGCAAATTTGTAGTCATGCAGAGTTCCTGAAAAGGAGGTAAATCTCGAAAGATGTAGAACGTAATAAAAGACACTACCAATATTGCTAATACTGGACCCATTTTTTTGACTTTATATACAGCAATATCTACCAAAATGCAACTAACGTTTCTATTGAGCAATTCTCGTGGTATATGAAAAAGTTCCAGCTGTGTCCTCTGGAAATTTTTCAAAAGCATACTTGCCAATATATAGAAAATAAAATTCATACATTTTTTTCTGAACTGTAAATGGAACTAATTATAAACTTGATCTATCTAGAATTTATCTTGATAAACCAGAGTCAAAACTTCCTAAATGAAGTCCTTTTGGGAACTTTCTAGAAGCACAAACTAAAGATTTATTCTAAAGACTGGTACATTCTATAATCTGGAGATTAAAACATCAAGCTTTTTCAATTGTTTGATAATTTTATTGTTGTTGGGACAACACATGACATTCAAATTTACTGATTTTCACTCAATAGATAAAGAAGGTAGTGTGAATTTTCTGGTAAAGTAAGTGCTAACATCGCTAACAATGTTTTTTTTCAACCACTGATACAGACATCAACCACGACAGTTAAATGCGGATGGTATGGTTAAAGCAAACAGTCGAAGAAAAATCAGTATCCAAAGACCTAATTTAACTAAAGGTGTAAGGCTAGCACTCCCTTTCTGCATCAGATCCTTACAGTTAATAAAAAATGAGTCTTCATGATAACAGAAAGCAAACACCACAGTGGCTCAATAAAGAGGGACTACTGAAACAAATATCCCAATCCAAATTACACTCACAGAAAGTTTTAATCTCTCTGTGGTGAACTGCCAGTATGAAACTTTGCCACATGGGCAAATAATCACAACTGTACTGTTGTAAGCAGGACGAATGTCGCTAGAAATTAGGCAACAAACAACCATTCTTTGTTCACTGTTTTAGTGCCATACCCATTTATGATTGGAAGCATGCAAAAAATCAATTAGGTTACGAGGTCTTCACTCACACTGCTTATTCATCAGACCTGGCCATATTAGACTTTCACATGTTTCTCCATTTGGACCAGCTTCTGCCACCACATTTCTGCAATGAAATCATGGTGCATTGTGTAATGCTAAAGAGGGCAGATACAAAAGACAGCTGAAAGTAATGCACAGTCGCACATAGCACGAGAACAGAACACAGTACAGAAAGAAAGGCGTGTATTAACTACATTCAGGCAATTTTTATGATGAAAACATTTATCATCATTCCAATCCTCTCAGCCATCTTAGAAGTCTCAACCATGTGCCTACGGTACATACAGTTTTGGTCAAAAAATTCCTTCAAAATTTCAAGTACTTGCATGGCTGTTTTCCCATGTTTAAAACAGCATTTTACTCTTTCTCCATTGTGTTCTTGTGACAACATCAACCAACAGACTGTCAAGATCTGAATGAGTCATCTAACTTCATTGAAATTTTAACAATTCGTGGTGGAAATGTAAGTCTATAAACAAAATACAAGGTTGGTCCAAAAAGTTCCCGAACATTCATTCAGAAAAAAGAAGTATGGGGGAACAGCATATTTTAAGCACTCTGGACTTTGAAGTAATGCCCTTTGGCAACTATACACTTTTGCAAATGTTCATACAGTTTGTCGAAGGCTGGCTATAGATCTTAATTTGCCATCTTCTTCAGAGCTTCCATCGCAGCCAGCTTGATCTCTTCCGCTGACTGGAAATAATGGCCCCTTCAGTTCCGTCTTCATTTCTTTATTACCTATACGACCTTCCAGTATGAATAAAAAAAAAACAAGCCTGACCTTTCCTTTGGAGCGGTCATCACACGAAACTTCTGTAGTCAGGGGGATGAGCTTGTTTTCCATGTAAATGGCTGTCGTTTTATTTGAGGGTCGAAAGACTGTGCCAAGTTTCAAATTGCAACATGTTTGACCGCTGAAAGTCTGGAACAACTGAATGCAATGAGGGCATCACACTCTGCTACATATCTGCACATGCAGTGCGTGTTTGAACATGTGCAGGTACATGCGATTTCTTTCAACCTGGCAGCAATATATTGGTACACAAAACTGAAAGGCCTCAAATTTTATACGAAGGATGTTCAAAAAGTTCGAGATGTTGAATCTACCTTGTGTATCAATAAATGGTGTTTGTGGAATAAAAGCAGAAATCCATAAAAAAAAAATGGATGTTAGGGAGTTTCCATAAACCACACAGTCCATCGGATGGGGGTGAGGGGTGAGTAAAAAGCCACGCTGGGCTATGTGAGAGGAGGGATGTTCGAGCCAAAGCTACGTAGAGTTTCATTTTATTTTATTTGGCACACTTAAATAGAGTACCGAACTGGTACAGAATACACAAAACACCAGCATTATGGATATCATTTCCATAATTACCTCTGAAATTTAGATACGCTATATATCCACAGCACTGTGTGCGACTTGAAATCATAGTACTTCAGCGACGAATTGTACGAGGCAGCACGTTTAAACTAAGCGGGAGAGAGAAGTGTTGTGGGAGCTCGATGTGGCCGAGCCGATTGTAGAGTGACTCGATGAAGAAGACGTCTTGTACCTGGAAGCAAAGACATCCTAGCTGTACGTGAGGAAGATGTTTTCCCAGTGATTAATACTAGGTAACCACAAAAGTTCTTGCAGTTTTTATGTTGCCATAAAATGAAGTGATAGAAGATATGCAAATGAGTGTATAGTGTGGTCCAAAATAAATAGGTGTATTGTCAGGAGGGAACAGGAAGGTTAATCTGTATAAATACAGGGCTGTTTTTGGCCTTTCACATCAATCACATCTCGTGCAGAAATGAAGACAAATGGAGGTATCGAAGGAGATGGTTAGGTGTTGTTTGCTTTATGACTTCAAGGTGAGCTTGTCAGCAGCAGCATCAAGTCGCCGAATGTGTCTTGTGTTTAGGGATGATGCTGTGAATGAACACACCACAAGGCATTGGTTCCAGAAAAATTCAGGTCGGGAGAATTTGCCATTTCTGATGAACCCCGTAGTCTAGTGTTTCTGGTGGACTAGACGCCAACTGATTCACTACGAGCTGCTATCAACTGGCCAAGCCATCACCGGGACCTGTACTCCCAGCAGTTGGAACGTGTGCAATAGGCAGCATAAGAGCCAGCATAAGAGCCAGCATTGGTGAATCACAAGGAGGTACTCTTCCTTCATGACAATGCATGGCCACATGTGGTGTGGGTGTCCAGGGAAACCATAGAGCGGCTTGGCTGGGAAACTTTGTGTCATCCACCTTACTCACCAGATCTATTTTATAATTATTAAAAAATACATAAAGCAAATATCTGCAGTGTTCATTGTATATCCTTTAATTTTAACGCTAGTTCTGGCAACAGTAAACAGCACGAATGTCTTCTGGAATCAATATGGGGAAAAACTACGTACTTCCACCAAGAAGGGGGACGGGTCAAGGCCACGTTAGGCTACATTGAAGGTGGGAGACAAACGAGGCCAAAATTGAACCACATGGTTTATGAAATGTCCCTTATTTCCCGATACATTATGTATGTATATCAAAGCTATTTTTTTTTTAATTATTGCTGGCATTTAAAGGATTATCATAGTTTCTGTTAAAAATTTTCACATGCCAAGAATACGATTTGTGATATATTAATTGATTTATATATGAATACAACATTACTTTTTCTTTATAATTTCAGAATCGCTGGCATTGGCTTGGAGCACACACGTTATGATCGTTGAGCAATATGCTCAATTTGTTTTTAACAACAGACAAAAAAATTCATTCAAATTGGTTGATAAACCTATCAGGAAAATGAAATTAAAAATGTATCTAAAAATGAAACTAAAATTTTGTAAACATTTTGATCAACTTAACAAATTTAAAATTAATGTCAAGCCATAGCTAAAGCTCCTAACTGGGAATTTAAAAGATTTTATTTTCATTTGCTTATCCATAAGTTTTCATAAACTGAACATTCATATCTTGAGGAAGGAGTGTAATATAAGAAAAAGTAAAAGGTTAAAGTAAATTAAAGTGACGAAACTTTAGAAATTCTTTAATGCGCACAGCCTCAGAATTTTTATAAATGCAGACTGCAGAAATGGCTAATAAATTGATCTGTTTGCTCAATTAATAATCATAGTCTATAAATACTAATCATATCGATTCAAATGGTACTTTTATAAAATTACTGCCACTGTCTTGAGGTTTGTTTTATTCTAATTTATTAGGAATATTTTTTTATTTCAATATAATTACAAAAGTAAAAGATATACCGTAATCTTCTCATAAAATAGATGAATGAAAAATAATAAAAAAAAATATTCCAATAAAAAAGAAATTATTTAAAATTATTTAAATTAAATGCACATAAGGTATATATAAACCAAAAAATAGTTTTTTAAAAATTATGTAATCAACAAAAAAATTGTGGAAATTTTCATGCACCTCCAACAACTCTGATAATATTGATTGATGAATCACAAGGAAGGTCTCAAAAATACACACTGAAGTCACTTGAAAAACCCACAGAATGATTACTATCCTAAGCTCAAATGGCTGGTCTGGCATGCGATTTTCTGTATCAAATTAATTTTACATACCAAATTTTCAACTTGTATTTGTTTTTGATATTAATATTTGGTGTCTTTAAAAATTCATATTCTGCATTGAGAAGTTAGAAAAATAAATGTTTACTTGGGTAAGAATAAATTCCAAACAATAACTAAGACTCCTAATTCAGTTCTACTCTGGTTCATCAGTTCTTTAACAACATGCAAGCAAATACTACAGGAATACAAATCCACTGCCCACTCAGTACCTGAAATTTTTATCATCAATACTTTAGCCAATAACGATTTTCTTTAAGCCAAAACCTCACGCTTTTAGCCAGATTTAAAATTTAAAATTATCAAGTATGGCATATTGATGAAGCGAAAAATAGTGATTTTATTATTAATAATATATAATAACAAAAACTGTGCGTACAATAAGCAAAGTTTAAATACTTCTACGTCTGTTTTATGATCTTTACCATTTTCGTGTTTTCTAAAATCATCAACTTTAGGCATCATTTGAACATTTCTAGTCGTATTTCTGTAATCAAAACATTTTATGTGAGGGTTCTTGCCACGTGTTTTATAACTTTTGTCCGAAACCTCACTCTCGGATAATTGATTAGTATCGGAGCCGGAGCCATTCTTTTTATTCCACATTTAAAAAAAAATTGGTGACTTTATTTCAGTGGGATGTGCTGTTTGAAACGATCATATCGCTTGCTTGCACTTGGACAGCTAATAAGGCATGAATTTGATGTTCAGATACCTTGATGCACGTCATATCCTTTAGAGAAAGTGTGAATCAAATGTTAATCTCAATTTCGTGGCTAATTGATAAATTACATATGATTTTTTAAATCTAAAGTTAGTAAAAATGTTCCATATAAAAATTATCCATATAAATAGAATTAATCAAATATATTCGCCAACTGTGATAGTTTATTCGTCAGATTAGTTGAACTATCGCCACCAACGATTTTGAAAAATCAAATAGCTTTTGGAAAAAATTAAAGTCAACTTATTGTGCTTATTTAATAACTACATAATTTTATGTGATTATTATATTTGCAAGATTTTATGCTTAATATATTTATTTAATAACTGATATTTCTACAATTTGCATAAGTTTTTAAAACAAAACGAAAGTTAATGTCATTTCTTTTTTATTCAGTAGCTTAAAGGTAAATTCTACGCTCAAAACAACTTTGTTTAAAACGAAAGATGAAGGTCTCAATAATCGCATAGCATATATAAAAATTTCGATTCAAATTCAAAATTAATAAAATATATGCAAAAGCTTTCATTTTTTCCCTTCCCCTGAGATCGAGGCAGTCACCATTCTTCTAGAATCCAATTGAGTATGAAGAAGTTTCAGAATTGTGACTTCACACTTTGCAACAAGTGTTATCAGGTTGTCAGGGAGACTACTAATAGACATAAGGCATCGCATTTCACATACGAATATGAAAACCAAAGCGACTGTAACAGTGATAGTGATATATCAGGACTGTTAGTAGAATTAAATGCTACTGCAACTTCTGCAATATACGGCCCCCAGAATTTGTAAAGGTTCTCCCCAGCTTGCTGCAGTGAATGCATATACTTTATGACAGCAGATAGGCCTACCTCATTTCTTCAGCGCTTAGCACATCTGTTGTGGTCGTCATTCTTGAGGATCACCAGAATTAGACACGTTTAGAGTTGGAACAGAACCTAATGTCAATGAATTTCGTTTTCATTGACAATAAATTTAAAATGGCAGGAATGCACAAAAAGCACAATGCTTTAAAATAAATTGAGCATACGACGCTGTTTGCATTAGGATACCGGTTCTCTCACTGGCAAAAGGTAATCCACTGCTTCTCAATCGATTCTGATTGTAGAAATCTGTGAAACCTGAAGTTTCTATTGGATTTTATATTTAAACACAGAACATTTAAAGGCATTCTGATAAAAAGCAGACTAGCAAACTCTTGCAATATGTAGAATCTAATCGAGGCTAGAATCGAAAACCACTAGGCAACGAAATTCTCTCAGGTTCTCGCAGCACGAAATGACCTAATATTTAGCTGATTCTTCTGGGAAGACCAGAGGGCTAATTTTCAAATCTTCTGAGGCATAAAATGCTAAGATAAATTAAAAAATTTTGAATGATACATACTTTATTAACCTGGATTCATGTTATATTGCAAAAAATAAGAAAACAATAAAGTCGAATTTTTCCGTGGAGCTTACCTTTAAACTAAGCAGAAAGACATGAGGAATAACACTTTGTTTTATGAACATATGCTGGGATTAGCATTCATTAAAGAAACCACAGAATATCTATAGCAGCGGTTCTAAACCAATTTTACAAAAGCGGTTAACTGATGGCTACTTCATTGGATTGTATGCGTACCACTTCATTGCATAGTATATGGTTGTGGAAAGGTTGAAAACCGCTGGTCTAAAGCATCATCAAAATAAATGATACAAATTAATAAATACTTTATAAGAAACTTCCTTCTCTTTAATGCCACTAACAAGAAATGTATACCTATATTTTGTTTCATTAAATTTTTACCTATTGAAAATTCTGGTTAAATTGTGGACATTGATGATATAAAACTTTTTTAAATGTTAAAAAAATCAGTTCTTGAATACATAATCAAAGCTATGTGTTTAATGAAAATAATCAAAAATTGAGCACCTTCTATATGACATTATTTTCATGCCTGTTGCATTTGTCTCAGTAAATGCTAGCAGAAACAATCATTTTAAAGGTAAATATAGAATTTCCATCTTTTTATAAACTTGAAAACCTATAAAATAGCTGTAAACAATCAATATGACAATGGACAACACATACCGTATGTTTCAAAAGTTCCCGAACTGCCCCTTCTGTATGTAGGGAAAGCCTAACCTATGACAGCAGGAGTAATGTTCGGTCAACCACTAAAATAAACCATGTGCTGAAATAAATTACATAAAATCAGTTTTACATAGTGGCAAAGTTTCTCAAAAGTGTTTCATTTGTTTGTTTTCACGTAATAAACGCTTTTTAAACTGTATCTGTATAAGCTTAATACCGTATACCGTAGGTTTTATAAATAAAACTTCTAATATTTTTTATATATCCTTTTATTTCACTCTCATATTCGCATATTAGCATTTATGTAAAATAAATAGCAGGATTCATAACGACTGGGAGCATCCATTAATTGAAAAAAAAGAGGTTGAGAGACGGTGGCTCCTGTCTACCAGCCTTTCAGCATACCTGCACAACAGTACGTTATGCAGGGAAAGTCATCTCCTGTGTTCGGGAACTTTGAGACAAACTGTATAGATGGGGTGCGTGTTTACAAACATTAGCTTACTTCATGCCTAGACATATTTCTGGTTTTGAAATAACTGCACTTTCGTTGTTGGCTGTGGCTAAAAGTCAAAATAATTCAGATTGACTGCCCCGAGTGCTGCGATTTATCATTAATTTTTTATCGATCGGAGATTATAAAATGGTACACGGAATCGATGAAACGTTACTTTACTCAATGAATTTGCGTTTTGCGAATTGATTGAACAAAGAGCAACACAAGAGGCATTTTTATTGGTTAATTCGTGCATTGTCTACTCTTTTCTGCCTCAGAAATTCTATAGTCGGAAGTAAAGGAAGGCACAGAAAGTGGTGCATGCGTGTTCCTACTTCCTGCACACCCCATCTATATCCACCAACACAAAGTATTCTAGCATCCTTTTGCAGTGTTCTCCCCAAAGAAATTTATCATGAGTGGAAAGAAAAAATAGTTGAGGAAACAAAAATTCAAACAAAGCCAGGTGTGAGGCCCTTCAGAAGGGCCTAGAGAGAATATTGCCTTTGATAAATAGAACAGTTATGTTGATATAACATGTATAATGTATTCGAATGACAAATGTGAAAAGAAAACAGATCAATGAAATTTTGGTTGACTGAGAAATATACTGTTATCACAGATGAAAACAAATGTAATGAAAGCAGTTATGAAAAAGAGGTTATGAATTTATTCTGAAACCGAGGAAAAAGGAAAACGCAAAGAATTTCAACCTATGTGGCATCTACAGACTAGACTACAAAACGCTTACTATATCGGGTCCACAAAACGATCTTTACCTCGTAAGATTAAAGGAACATAGAAGGTCCTGGCTTAAAAAGGACAAAACATCCGCGTATGCCGAACACCTTGTATCAGCGAAACACCGCATGCTACCGATCGATGAATGCATGAAAATGATATGGATCGGAAAGGGAGCTGAAAAGATCGCCATCCATGAAGAAATGGAAATCAGAAAACACCAACGATCCCACAAAGGGAAAATGCTAAATAATCAAAAATCTTTCGAAAACGACGCCATCATTGACTTTCTAATTGATATCCCAGACCATACAAACCGGAAATGACACCTCTATTACGTCCGCTTATTTGATACTCTAGTCCTTTGTTACCTCTACTAGGTCTGCCATCTGGATCCTTCCAATCAACCTTTTTGTATGTCCACAAGTCAACCCTGACTGGTGGACACCCTCTCCTGTTTTCCTATATAATATGATGCCAATGTAAACCTCACTTGTTACTATTATGCTAGCTTTGAAAATGGTGTAACACCGAAACGTGCGTCGGCAATAAAATTTATAGTATCCGTATCGTATCAGACCCATCCTTTATCTGAAGTTCACAACGATACTAGACCATGGAAATTATGAATGAAAAAGAGGTTGCCAGGAAGGAACTCCACATGTCTGAATGGAAGGCAAGTGATTTAAGAGATGACAAATAGAAGAATTTCTCAAATAAAGCAAGACTTTCCAAACAACTGCTTCACAAACATTCAATGAATACTCCAAAAAGCAAATAATTAAGCATCAAAAAATTTTTCTGTGGATGAAAACACTGCAACTATTTATCAAATAACAGTTCAATACAGTGGAAGCAAGCAGATCAAATTTCGAAACTGGAGCAAAGACAACTGAAGCAAAGTAGCCTTGTCTGACGAATTAAGATTCTAGTTGAATGATGCCAACCAGAGGATGGAATATGGTATCAACAGTATGAAATAATGGATTCCAACTGCAAAGTGGCCTTGATAATGGATCAAGCTGATGGGGTTAATGTTCTGTTCATGGGAATGTTTTCTCAAAGGCTTTTGGTCCATTATTACATGTAGAGAAATCTTTAAATGATCAGACTCACAACTGATTAAGCAATCCCTGCATGCACCATCTTCTCTATGCCATTTTACCTTAAATTGTCATGGAGTGGTTACAGGAGCATCCACTTGCTGTATAGGCTCCCACAATCTGCAAATCTTAATCTTAGTTGTTCGAAATTGAGCTTCCACCAATAACTAAATGTGAACTGATGGCCGTTCTAGTTGGAAATACCAGTAGAACAGTGATTTGAAAAACTGCAAAAAGGATTTTTTTTGTTGGAAATATTAGAAGCCTACTAACATATCATGCTTAGAAGATGGTTAATTGTCATTTGGAAGATGAAAATTATACCTGGATATTGTGTTTAAATAAAATGAATATACAGAAAGAAAGATGAGAAGCTAAATCTCATTCAGAGGTTTCTATTGCTATTGCAGTCCATTTTCAGTACCTGAAGCTGGGGAAGAGCAAATGCCAGATCTATTTTGGTCTTTCTAATGGAAATCCAAATACTGGGACATTACAGTATGTTGCTATAGTTTAAAATACTGAAAACTGGTCAGGGATTCAAAATATAGTTCATGTAAATAATAATAATAGTTCAAATAAATAAATAAATAAATAAATAAATAAATAAATAAATAAATAAATAAATGATTGGCAACAATTGCATTTGCTTCAATATTGATGAACTATGTATGTCATTCCAAACTCAATACTAATAGCTGTGGCCCTTGACTAACTAATAGCATGAGATGTCTTTAGAGAATCAAGTTGTACTACTTAAGAGCCAAAGGAACTATCAGTAAACACACCAAAAGACCAACCGCTTTTCCACAACCAAGATTTATTGACCACGTGGAAAAGCGGTTGGTCTTTTGGCGTGTTTACTGAAGTAAGTTCCAGTGGAAGGTAATCTTTTTTATTATTAAAGGAACTATCTTTCATATTTTATTCTTTTGAATATTTAATTTTGTAGATTTAGCCTATATTAGGCAACTGTCACTAACTTGTTTCAGGGCAATTCATATTCCATTTTTCAATAGCATGGAGTAATAAAACTAATATAAAACTTCTAACATTTTAAGATCAGGTAACATATAAGACTGGACTAAACATGAAATAAGAATTAAGGGGGCAAAATTCCTCCACATGGATTATCGGAATACCACAATTTTTGAAGTAGCATCGTTTGTAGCATACCTTTAGCAATGGGTATGGGAATAAAGTTCCTTCACCTTTTAAAGCAGTCACCTGATGCATTAAGTGCATTTGTGGTGATATTCATGAACTTATTATCGTAACGGACAGGTAACTGCAAGAAATAAGACATCTGAGCGAGACAGAGGCAACGGTGTCTTCAAAAAGGTCACACACAGCATAAATTTACAGATTAGCTTGTTATCTCATAATAAATGATATGGAATAAAGTCAGGAATCACCTGAGGATAACAGGCCTAAGGTCACCACTGCTAGAGAAGATTGTTTTCTATGAGTTCAAGCCCTTGAGAACTGCACAACCGCAAACTGACCTTTCTCTAAGTATGGCATGGCAAGTTAATGATCAAACCATGAGGAACTGACTTTGGGAGGTGGGACCTATGTTGAAACAGTCTGTAAGATTGCCCAGCTAACAAAGAATCACTGTCGTTCAAGACTTCTGTTTGCCGGACTACACCAACATTGGCAACTTCACCACTGGCAAAAAATTTTATTGACAGAAGAGTCCTGATTTACACTAGATCAGTGTTTCCTAAATGTGGTTCGGCATAATTTAGCTCAATCTTGAGCAGAATTCACAAAACAGTCCTAGTATGGTCCATCTTACAATAGCATCAATCATATACTTGTCATTCCAAATTCAAGAAAATTTATAATAACAAGACCTCCTTTTTTGCAACAGACAACAATGGCTGTGATTTTTCTTGTTAAAGGTACTTGTTTTCACTTTGCTTTGTCCATAAACCTCCCACAAAGTGCCTGTGATTTTAAGCAGCACTAGTGCTGAATCTAGATAAGAAGAGGGTACCAGGTACGGTCTGCAGTGGAGATACAATGCTATATACAACTATTAAAATTTACCTACATTTTATGTTATTTATGCTAGGTTAACTACTACTTATCTTGTATATTAATTCAAAATGTAGGCAGAACTCGCTCTCCTATGTTTTAATTTAGGACATGACTAGCGTTGACAACTTAGCGGATTCTACACCAAAAATCTGCTAAAAAAATCCACCAGGAATTGCATTAGAACAACAGAATCTAGCGGATTTTTAGTTTGGTTTTAGTGGGAAAAATTTTTTTGAGCTGGCAACGCTGGACATGAAATTCGAAGAAGATAGAGATGGATGAGAGACATGACATCCAAAGAAAAACTATTTATTGTAATTCATCTTTAATAGATGTCGTAGAATCTATTTTTCTTATTACAAAAATGTTTTTGCCAAACATGCCAGCAGTACAGATGTAGAAGACAAAGGGCAACATGGAACAGGATAGCGACTATTAAAAATGTCATGATGTTCAGAAAAGTGGTAGAGCACTGCATCCTATCAGAAAAAGGTTAGTTTCAGCACTAAGCACTACTGTTTGCATGAATTTTTAATAAGAACCTCACAGATGGCAAGATAATCAATATATTTTTGCAATCATGAGTTACCAAATGCAACATCAAACAAACAATAGCTCAGAGCATAAAACTACTGCACATAATCACATTAATTTAAATCAAATGGCAGTAATTTACAATTTAATATTAATATAAAAATATATATCATATTATAATACTCTATGATAAAAAAAACAAACTGGTGATAGAAGGCTAAAGTCAGTGAATTCTATATTCCTAAATGATTTCAAAAGAAACGGTTAATTGTACTGGAATTTAGCCAAAGAATAGGCAAAGGTCAAAAGTTTTTTTAAAAAAGTTAAAATAACTGAAGGGATAAATAACTACAACAATGAAATAGACTACTTCTTTATAAAATACATGTCATTTGTGCAGTGCTTCCAGAACCTTTGGAATAGTTTGTTTTCAACAACTACTTGGAACTTAAACAGGAAGCCACTTTTATATTGCAATTTAACATTCAAGAAATCATATTATAAAATCATCTATATTTTGCTTTCTCTGAAGATGTAATCATGTGGCATGTAAATTAGAAAGAAGAAGAAAAAAAAGCACACCTTTCATTCAGTAAGAGCATGAGATAATAGCACTATGGAAGTATCCATATACATACCAAAGATGGCCGGTAAAAGAAAATGAATTTCCAACATCCACTTGTATAAACCTGTATTTGTGGTCGATTATCAGCAACTGTCACATTTCCAACAGGAGTTTCATACTTCGTAAAAGTATCTTGTCTCCCCACCACATGGCGAGATAGAGATAACACATGATGAGTACTATGCAGCTATTAAATTCTACTTTTACCTTTAAGAAAACCTCAGAGACTATAAAATATTGTTGCAAAAGATACAAAGATAATGTACTTCCACATTCAACATATTTTTGATGTTCAAAGAGTTCGTGAATAGGCAGTCAATGTCTAAAGAAGCAGCACAAGTCCTATTGTGATTGTTACAGAACAAAAACTACATAATAACGTAATGCAAAGGTCATCCTATCACTCTAAATCAACTTACCAATGTCTTATAGTTATCACTGGCAATATCTGGATCATTATTCATGATCATCTCCATGTGGCGAATGCTATGACAGAGTACATACTTGCCCAAAAGACTTAATCAGAGTTCTTCGTTCACCTTGTGACTTTTTCCTTATTTGAAGTCCAAGCCAAGGAGAATTCGCTTTCTAAGTTTGTTAAATATCTTAAAATGCTTGAAGGAGGTTTTAAAGTATATCTCAGATACCTACACCATTCTTTGAAGTCGGGAAGCCATTTACCACTTTAAATGCCTTTTAGTGGATGAAGAGTTCATAATGCTGCTTCTATCAATAATATTGGTAGTAACCTTACAGCATAACAGAGGGACACCAGAGTTTCCAACTAGTTTTGCCATTTATTCCCAGCTTCCCAGACCTCCTTCTTAATTGCCAAACGGATTTTGATGAATATGCTATACTTAACTCTGTATCCGACCTTTTATAAATTTTTTTACTCTATTTTGCTACTTTTGTTATCCTCTTTGTAAATCCTCTTGTACTTTGACAACCGGATGCGTCTTCTCCTAGGTCCGCGATTAGCTTACTTTGTCATATTTACATTTAGCTTTTATTGGTTCTTATCTTATTTTTATGTTTGGTCTTTTCTCACAAGGCTCTTGTTGTCTTATCCTTGATAAAGCCAGGAATAAATGGCAAAACTAGTTGGAAACTCTGTTGTCCCTCTGTTATGCTGTAAGGTTACTACCAATATTATTAAATGCCTTTGTCCATTTGAGAACTACATAAGCATATTTTAAACATTTTATAATCTGCATAAAAATATGTGGAAGAAAATAAAAGAAAAAAGGATCTCGTATGGGCAATTCAATAATTTATTCCAGGTCAAAACATATGGGCAATAAACGATAAAATGCATTTCGGTGATTGCGCCATCATCAACGGGATATCCCTTACTTCTTATTTCTTTTCAGTCTTTCGGCAGTGCAGACTAAGGTGAAAGTATCATCATTGCCATCATTTACAACCATCATCTATCCACTGCAAAGTGAAGTCCTCGAAAATATTTTTCAAAGCATAAAGTGTGTACTAATTTGAAGGGAAATTTGGCCAATAAGCAGATTAGAAGCCATTAGTAAGGGTTAAAAAAAGCAAAAGTAATCATTCATGCCACTGTGAGATTTGAACCTATAATAATGAGTCAGAGGACCTGGACTATAACACTCTCGGCCACAGAGGTCAGTAAGATGAATGAACAAAAGTATGTTTTTTTAACACAGAGAAACTGTCTAGCAAGAATGCCTTCCAATCCTAGTTTTATCCGGTAACTACTTTATTTTATTCCAAACAAGTGGTAAAATTTTCTAGTGTAAACAATATCTAGAGGTGGGTGCAACAAAATAAATTTTTAACTATAAAATATCTGGGAAATAAAGTCAAGCTCTCTATTTTCACATTTATCTTTGTCCCTATTCTCACCTATGGTCATACAGAGGAGTGCAATGGCAATGCAAGCAGCCGAAATGAGATTTTGAGAAATGTGGCAGGTATTACCCAATCAAAGTCTTTAGTTTACGAGTCCCAACTTCTTTTCACTGAGAGGTCTCAGTTACGTTGGTACATCCACTTGATACAGATGCAGCAAAATGGTCTTCCTAGGTATTGCTATTTTCCAAGCCAATGGATAAGAGATCAAGGGGTCGGCCTAGAATCAGGTGGCTAAACTGGAGAATCTGGGTATTACCATTACTAAGTGCCTGATGGCGGAAGATTGCGAGCGCTGGAGATCATCCATATCGATGATGCCCCCACAACCCTAAGGGATAAGCAGGTTTGAAAAGTAAGCAGGAATCTAGCTACACTGGTAGTGGATGATCAGTACTATTGCATCATGACCAGCACAATAAAAATTACCATTTCCGCAACCACCACTCAGATTTTAAGTTAAATATGCATTATACGGTTGTAGGCATCAGTAAGATATAAAATAAACACTAGTTTTCCAAACGTTGCAACCAGAGGGCTAGCTACACTGGCTGCACTGGTTGCACATGAGCAGTACTATTGCACTGTGACCACCATTCACAACTTGTTTTAATATTATTTGTCAAATACTTTTGTGGAGAAAGTTCATTTGAAATACTGGTAGTCCTCGTTTTAAGTTAGGGATGGCAGGGTTCATTTTAGGCAAGGTTTACGGTGCGCACCGCCCAATTTGCCCTTTTCGTGAAAAATTTTTGCCCCGCTACCCTTTGATCCTGATCACGCGCCCCAATATCCAAAAATGCACCCGCAAGGAAAAACCTAAAACTTTTGTAAAGGATTGAGGAACTTCAAATAGAACTATGTATTTTTTATAGAAAAAACAAACTTTTTTGAAAATTAAGTGCCCTTTTTGATAATGTCGTGCCCTTTTTAGCCCTTAGCACCCTGCCCGTTTTTAAGTCTAGAATGAACCCTGGGATGGGTTCTTGAAACTCTGTCTTTAAGCGAGGATGTCCTTTAGTAGGGATCATTTTCTCATTGACTTACATGTGAAGATAAAAGGTTGTTTGAAAAACCCCAATACTAACTGGATTAATGATTGTTGTGATTGATCTTCAAGTCATGTGATAAGTAACCCCTCCATTCGTTCAATAATAGGATCTCAACAATACGTTAACCAATGAGCACTCAACTTCATTGTGCCTTGAATATTTTCTTTATTTTTTTTTAGCAATCTGCTTGATTGTACGCAATGTTAATTCAGAAAGGCCTGAGGTAAGTTTGATATCAGCAGTTGTTTTGTTAATGATGTCAACTGATGTCTTTGTTTTTTATTTGTGTCATTTTCTTTGTTTCCATTTGCACACTTGCTAGCCATTATGATCACAGTTTAAACCAATTTTTACTGAAGATGAAAAATATGTGGAAAAAAAAATGTGCACATGTTGCGCAGAAACTCTCATTCTAAACATGTTGCATCAACAATTACATAAATTCTCGTTCTGCACTAGTTTCATTTTCAGTGTTGCCAATTTAGTAGATTTTCCATTATATTTAGCACATCTTACACGAACATTTTTAATAAAATCTGCTAAATTTAGTGTATTTAATTTCTTTAATACAACTGAATTCACTTGATTTTAGCATGAAAAATTTTTTTGAGTTGGCAACACTGTTTATTCTGCACAGGCATTATCGTTAAACCAAGATTTTGTCTTAAGCCGAGAATTTGTTGCCAAATTTTTGCTTGATTTTAAGTGTCCTTAAAGTGAAAAAGTCCCTAAGTGAACTCGCATAAAATGAGGACTACATATAGCGTAGGTTGTAAGGTATCGCTAAGAATTAAAATAGACTAGCAAGAATCTGTTATGAAATTGTGTATAACAAATTGTGCGAAGGTAACTGACCACCACTCTTGTTAAATACAAAATATGTCACTTTGGTTTGGAAAATTAAACAGCATTCAGCAATTTCTAGCTAAATCCCTGAATAAGTAAAACAATTCTTAACGTCAGTTTGTACAATAATTCTCATTATTTAATTGTTGGACTGCGATGGTGAGTTCGGCCTGCCAGATCAAATTCTGCAACAAACCAGGCCAGAGCATATCCACTGCTAGATTATAGCCACTGGGTAAACTGAATCACAGCTCTCCGACAAGCATTGACTTAGAAGCGAGGCAGAATTGTAGATGGGATAACTGGAAAGTGTTCTGTTGTTATAGCAACAGTGGAAAAACCAGAGGGAGGTTCCAATTGTTTATTTATGTGATTCTTATTTGTCATCTTCCTGGAAAAATGTTAAATTCTAAAAATGTTCTTTTTTTCATTTTTTTTCTCTCCACAAAACAGAAATTTTAAGGGACTTGAATATTAGGCTGTTAGCGCCACGCTGTTTTCCGTTATGTTACGCTACTTGTTACATAAGGAAATCTAACGTTAGCGTCGCATATGAAAAAAGGCCATTGTGCACAGAAGCTGTTTGGTACGTTACGCTTAGGAGTTTTGATCTACTCCACCAAAGAAATCAGAAACCGCAATGTTGGTTTTGTGGCTGGTGAAACAAAAATCTTTTCTTCGTTGTCCCGCTCATGATTAATTATTTATTATATAGGGCTATAATTTATTAATTTGTTTTAATGCTTGGCGAAGCGACTTGGAGGAGTAAGCTTCGAAGCAGCAAAAACAAAATGGCTGCTAACGGGAGCAGCAGGGAAGCAGAAGACTAGTGACATCACTAACGGGTTAACTTTGATTGGCTCAGTTATTCCTGTATCGATTCTAAGTTCGATAGACTTACACCTCCCGTTAAGCGTCTGCTATTGGACAGGCTAACAATAACGGGAAACAGTATGGAACAAACAGCCTATTATTTCTCAATGGCTATATATGCCTAATGGTTTATATTTTCATTTCTTTAATGATTTATTTTACTGAGGTTATGGTTTAAAAAAATAAACCACTCATCTGAATTTTTTTTCTTTTTTAATTTTTGATGTGCTCATGAGACTCATGGAATTCAAATTTTCAATTGTAAGGTTTTTAGCTACAGTTCCAAAGTGTTTCATTTTGTTTAACCACATCATACACAAGATCAAGTCGATCAAGGTAAATTTCACTTATTTACTGTGTAAAATAAAGTATTAATTATTTTATGAATCTTCCGAGAATAACATATGCCTTAACTATAAAATAAATAAAATATTTTCTGGGAGAAAAAGAATATACTGTAGCAATAAAAAAAGGCTTGCAAGCTGTCCCAAGAGATGACATTTACCACTGTTACCATACTTATCAACAACCTTTTTTTCCCCCCTCATTTTTTAAGGTTCCCAGACATTTTGCCAAAAGCTAAGTCCATTAAATAACATTCTGCATTTATTCTTGTTTCCGTGTTAAACATACAGCAAAATCTTAACAATCAACAAAAAATCCATTTAGTAAAACATGTGGTCAATTCGATCATTTTCCAACTTTTATGCTCATATACAAATTACTTGCAAGAATACTGTGTATTAAAAAAAAGTATTAAGAAAAACCAAATTGTATTCCAGAAAAGGCAGGTTAAAGAGAAGAAAATACAAAGAAGCTTGAAAACACCAGACATGTACCGTAATTTTCGATATATAATACGTATATTATACAAGATAAAAGTTAATAAAACCGTCACTACATATAAAAAAAAGTGTGCATAATATTCCAATTTTGATGTGAAGATTTCTTTATTCTTAAAAAAAAAAAAAAAAAAGCATTCTTAAATCAATATTGAATACACAATATCGTAAGTCATCATACCAATGCAAATACTTGTTTGGTATGCGAAGCTCTAAACCAATGGGTACTTGCTTGTTTACAAAAACCAGGGTGCACATAATACATGGAAATTTTTTCTAAAAACCCCCCAAAAAACTAGATGCGCATTATAAACCAAAAATTATGGTATATTCCATAAAATGTCATTTTCTTAGATGGAAACAGAAAACAAGTGGTATTAATATTTTAAGCAGTTGTGTTAAACTATTAATTACAAAGCTCATCAGTAAGTTCTGAAATTGTCTCTCCATTTAGATGTCTTTTGTTTGTTCACATTGAACTTGGTTCAAACTTGTGATGAGCTTTGTAATTATCAGATTTAAATGGTATGCCTGCACTAATGATTCGTATGAACTGGCCACACTTACAGAAACCATATTCCATATTTGAGAAATACATGTACTTGCATTCTAGCTTGAGAAATGAAAGTTGGAATCACCAGACAAACTAATTGTATCTTGCAGGTTCCAAGCCTTTGGTTTTTGGATGAATTTCTTATTTAACCCTTTTGTTGCGTAAAGCGGATATATCCGCACAAAATAACATTATCTCTACCTGCAGAAATCTGATTCATCTCACAGGGTTTAAAAAACTTCTTGTTATGCTGCTAAAAGTAGATAATTCCATCTTCTCAAGAATGAAAATAAAAATTAATTACGCAGTGAAAGGGTTAAGATATACAGTAGAACTCTATAAATTTAACTCAATAAATCAAATTCCTCCCTAATTTGAAATTTCAGTCTGGGCTAAAATCTCTATAATTCGGAGGAAAGTTAGCCCACAAATCGATTTTGTTAATCTGGACCTCTAAAAATCGAACTGATGTCAGTTCATCTCTTCCCAACTTTTGGTTTTGACCATAAAACTGCAGTCCTTATTAATCTAGCAAATTTTGAAGGCAGCAATTAAACCTAATTGAAGCATCTTGAAGATAGCAACTTAAAAGCCAGACCATGTGAATACCGTATTAAAAAAAATTAAAAGGCTAAACTCAAGAATTAGTCCTCAAAAGATAAGTTTGTTTACTGCAACAAAGTAGATGCTACTACACTAACTTCATTAATTTATTCTCATCGGACTACCACTTTCGTTAGTAACTGACAGTGAGGTTCATGCTAGTATGCTTTGCAACCTGCAGAAACTGACAGTGTAGTCAATTCCAATTGGCCAAATAATCATGCTACCAAATAATTTGCACTAAAAATTGAATAATAATTCTTACTAATAGACAAAAATAGATGCACATGTCTGAACCTTTGTCAGCTTAAATTTGTGATAATTCAAATTTTATTCTTTGAAATCTTGTCCTCGTGAAACAGCTGTCAGCTTCTGTGATTAGCATTAGTTTTCAGGTTTCCATTAAAGATGTGCAAATTTCCAAATCCATTTTTTCAGAAGGAATCCCAGACATGGATCTTTACAGAGTGCTTAACAGTATGGTGCGAAGTTCTGTTTGTGCGATGACCATGCTTGATGAGGGAAATCGTGACAAAAACTAGGATTCATCCAAGAAAACGCATTGGCCCAATCACGGTTCATAATTTCTTGTGCCCATTTATTCTTCACCATACTCTATTTTAAGTTTTTCTCCTGCAAAAGATTTGTTATTGCCTCCAGAGACAACTTAGTACCTTTAGGTCTCAGTTTTTCTCATCCTTCCAGCAAGATTATTTGTGGATTCTTCAAAAAGGTCTTTATGACCTGCTTGTTTTGTTGTTTATTGGTCTTACTTGTTACACCTAGTTCTACTAGGTCATCAACATTTTTGTGGTCTTCAAAATACTTCACCCACTTCCTTACATATGCCGTTGATTTTTTTCATGTAGCGTGCAGCGGCTGCTTGCAATATTTTCAAATCTTTCACATGTGAACTCAAGAAAACGACTTCAAACTGTGTCACATAGTTTGCTCTCATTACTGTTTCACAGTTGTACTAAAACTCTTTGCATCCAAATTAGCCTGCTTGCGCAATACATGGTATAGGATATGATAACGATGGTTACCACAAAAATTTTCCATTCTGTGTTGCCAAGAAAATTATAGTGCACACTCTTATGAAATATGGTATACCAAAAAACTGATCTAAGAGCTAGTAAAAGATAACACAAGCTAAATTTAGGGACAGTTTAGTATCTATTCTATTTCCCTTCCTATTTTCTCCAAAGCACTCTAACGTATTTTAGATTTTACTAACATTATGTTTCCTACAGGACATCATTTTTTTTTTTTTTTTTTTTTATTTTTATTTTTTTTTCTAAATATTTTTTTTTTTTTTTTTTTTTTTTTTTTTTTTAAGATTCTGTACATCCCATTTTGATAGTAGCCTTCATGTGAATGGAATTTCCATTTTGCCTCTACCAGGGAATGGTCTGGGCACCTTTTTTTCCCTAAGAGGTGTTTGTACAGAGTGGCCCAAGATTAGACATCAATTTCTGAGCTAGTACATGTACTATGAGTAATTGTTTGAAATTAGTGCGATATGTATGTGAACATCATTTTGCCGGATTGAAAAAAGGCCACCTACATCACTGGGCAGCTGGTTTTCATCATCAAAAGATACATTCGAGCAGTCATAGGTCTGAAACGAGTGAGATGAGCATTCGAAATGAAGTTTTAGAGTCAAAGTTGGCCCAGACAAACACAACCAATCTAGTGAACAAATTCTGGATGACAGGTTCAGTTCTGGATGCTCACATGGAGGAAGGCCATCCATTGAGGTGCAAAGATAATGCTGGTTATTGAGGAGTTTTTAAGAATCTGTACATCCTATTTGAGGTTAAAACTGTAGTTTTCTCAAGATTTTCTTAACTTTAACAGGGTGGCCTAAAACCTTACGTGATAATTAATACTTTTGCTGCATTAAGTGGATATATCCACCAATAACTTCATTATCTTCATCTGCAAAAATTAGATTTACCCCAAAACCTTAAAAATTTATCATTATGCTGAGAGAATGGATAATTTCATCATTTTGGGAATGAGAGTGAAATTTAATTACACAGTGAAATGATTATATTCTGCAGATCGGATCTTTCAACCCATTTCTATGCACGACATCATGACGCATCATCAATTGAGTCTTTCAGGTGTAATTGTAATCAACCACCCTTTTCCCAGTAACTTCCATTCAAGGCTGTCTGACCATGACTTTAATGCCTTGTTCAGACGGCAGTGATTATTGCGATGAGAAGCAGGGCTTCCGCAGAAACTACACTCTGTCCAACGAAAGAGAAACTATGTCAAGGTCAGGAAATTCAAAATTAGCCAATCGCAGCGATTTAGGATCACTTGAGCAACTCCTTCAGGAAGTTTGTAAAGAGCCCTAGGGCATTAGAAATAAAGCATCCCCCTCCTCCTCTGAAAAGCTATTATTAGATGATTCTTAGAATGGGATAATAGATATCATGAGACACCTTGACCTAGTTTTTCTTTCGTTGGATAGAGTATAGGTCATAAACATGATGATCAAAGGGCAACATCGAGATGTGGTCATCGCATTTCGAGAATGGGATGTCCTCTGGTCATCGTGTTTCGTGAGCTCTGATTGGTTGCTGAAGGTCCCTGTGATAGCTCGATCCTCGGAAGAAGGAACAGCTCACGTTTCTTCGTTCCTTCGAGGCTTGATCGGATACTTTTAATCAGTTGCCTCCCTTAATCTGTTTCGTCTCCTCAATCTAAACAGAATTTGCGCCTCAAACTAAAAAGCTGCTGTGGAAGTGACAACTGTTGAAAACATAGGTTAAAAAAAAAAAAAAAAAAAATGCCATAAAGGCAGCTCGCTTTTCTTCATCTATTCATAATCTTGCCACTAGGCAGTGAAAGACAACTGCATCGTTGACCTTTTTCTACTGCAATGGTATGTGAACTCACAGAAAAAAATCATCGGGATATGCTGCCACATCGTGCTAGAGAACGCGATAATCACTACTGTATGAACAAGGTATAAGCGATTGATCACTTATTCCATTCTTTTTAATGCTCAGTAAAGTAGGTCAGGTATCAAGATCTGATCTGGAAAATATAATAAATCTCTATAAATAAGCCAATAAATGAATATTATGATATTGTAAAATATTTTCATAAAGCATGATACACTGTTTTAAGTTGTTAACCTTGCAATAATTTAAAAAAGAAAAAAAGCGTGTTTACCAAGATTTTTTTCTCGATTTAATAAAAAAAAAAAAAAAAGTTAGTTGTATGCACTGCTTAACTCATGATTAAAGTACGATTAAAGCACCAAGTATGCTTACACTGGTAATGGATGCAAAGATTCAAATCCTAATCTAAGGAGGGGAAAAATGTTTATTCTTGCCCTTGATGAAGGAAACGAAGTGTGGGTGGAAAGAATGAATTTTTTTATTTTAATCACTACTGAACAACAACACAAGCTATTTCTTTCTTCTATACAAGTATAATTATATATTATTAGATTTTTTAGCTTAACTGATACATAAAAACAATAACTGATATTATATTAAATGAATAAATAAATAAGTGGGTGCATACTTCATTAATGTAAATAGTTAACTAAATTAATAAAACAGTCTCTTTTTAGTGGCATCACATAACTGTAAGGTAATATTATAACTTTATGAAAATTAACCTTTGTCCACACAATGAAAGGTAATGGATTAAATAAAAATCTCCATCCTATTTTTTTTTTTTAAAAATTATTCAGATATAAACATTTGCTCATATTTTAATACTCAAATTTTGAAGCTGATAGAGCAAGTGAAAGCAAAGCTGACCTCAATAAACTTGCATTTTTCTAGAAGCAGAAGAGAGTAAATGGGGGAGAAGGGGAAATATATATAATGAAAGCTACGTAATCTTTGGAGGAAAAAAACACACATGGCTAACAATTGTTGGTCACACTTAAACAATTGTAGCCATACACTGAACAGTCAGTTTCAGATGGATACTTCCACCTGCTAAAAACAAGTATTCAATGGTGTTTCTCTAAGACAGGATATGGGGGAAAACAGAAGGGAGAGAGGAAATAGCTTCCTGGGATATTCCATTCCCACTGCTTGTCACAGGGAGGGTCATGAGTATGTTTGTAGCAAATGAGACCAGACACATTTCACATATACGGTTTGTTTAATTTTGGCTTCTATTAACCATGACTGTGTATATATGAATGTTTAAACTTATTATCCCATTGTACAGTTACACAGCTTGATGACCCATTTTATACGTTACAAAAAAAAAAAAAAAAGTAACTAACAAAATCTATAAATAGAATTCAAGATCTTGTTTGGAGTCTAGCAAATCAATCTCTGGGGATGTACCACTACTCTTTAGTTGGGGATAAAATAAGGAAGGAGCAACAAGGGAGGGTTAGGAGAAAAAAATTAAAAAGGAAAAATATCAGAAATACGTATGCTCTTTTTAAGATATTCCTGCATACAAGTTACGTACGATAAGAGAAACAGCAATAATACGAGAAACAGCAATAATACGTATAGTTACCAACTGCTTTATTTTGCATTATGAATTTATTTATAATAAGCAAAATAAATAATTACAACGTATGCAAATTATTAAAATCCACACAAGTTTTTTCCCCACACTTACTAGTTTTCATATCTTATGAAAACAAATACTCGTCACAAAGAAACTCTCTAAACTGGTTTGTAATGCAATGATTTTTTGTATGTTATAGATTCATTTTTTAAAATTTCCCCTCAAACGTGTCAGCCAGCTGTTTTACTTTGTTAATATCCAATTAATTTGTGTGTTTAAAATTCAAGTCGACGAGAATCGCCAATAAGACCAAGCTCATAGCAGAACTAATCCGAATAAGACACAGGGAAGAAGACATCACGAGAAACTAAAAAGCATGCCAAAATGATTATAATGAACAAAGGATATCATGCTGAATATTAAAACTTGTATATATTGTGCCAAGAGCTTCACAAAAAAAAAAATAAAATGAATACACAAATTATACAAATATACTACAAATTTTTTGGGAAAATAAAGAAAGTCTGCAGCTAGAATGACAAGTTTAGAAAAATAGCTCTCAGCTCGGAAACTGATTAAATAAATACGGTACTTATTTAATTACTTAGTACATGCGGTTGGATCTTCACGGTATTTCCCATCCAAAATCGAAGATAAGAATGTAGCAAATCTACACTTTAAAAGAAAAAAATACTCTCAAAAGAAACATAAAAATTTTACTTTTCCTTACAGAGAAAAACTTGAAAAATACGATGGGAAGATTTGTCTATGACATAAATTTTACATTACTATATTATGTATTTTCCAACATCTTTAATCAAAGACGGCCAAAAATATTTTTCTTTGATTGCATCAACAGTCTTATTTACGCCCCCGTGGGCTGCTAACTTATTGTCGTGCACCATCTCAATAATTTTTAGTATCCGTCACATAATTTCTCAGATAAAATTAAATTACATGAAATTAGACAGAAGTATCGACAAAAAAGGTTATATTGCTTATTAAATATGCAATCAATGCCTGTTCGCTCCCCCCCCCTATTTAAAGTGAAGATAATTATTAAAGCAAATCGTGAAAAATAATAAAACAAGAAGAAAGACTTGTGGATGAAAATGGTCTAGGTATTGGAAACTATTATAGGAGATAATAACTCCACCCATTTTACCCCCAATTGATGACCTTGAATGTCTCATTGGGCAAAGAAAGAGGCAAAGGAGGGTAAAGGATACACATCTTCAAGGTGCCCCTCATTATAATGCCAAATTGGTTGGGATCACAAAAAAAGGTTGATTTAACTTTAGATTTTTCAACAAAAAATGCTATTTATCTCTATTTTAAGGCAATATCAATTAACTTCACTTATAAAAGATGCTAATGGACTTTCAGTGAGTGCAGCATACAATGTGATAAAACTTAATTAGGTCATCGAGGGAAAAAAATTCTTTAAAATTTGCTAGAGAACAAATGTCACCCTATCCCCTTTCTCCTTTGTAAAAGAAGTGATTTAAAATTTAAAAACATTTTAATTTCCAGGCGTTCCGGTAATATTTATTTTTTTACTATTTAATAGGGAGATAATTAACTATTATTTTGAGAGGAAATAATTAGTTAATAAAAATAGTATTATTGAATTGACAATAATAATAATGATGATGGTCACAGAAAAAGTGGAATAATATAATTTGATTGTAACAATGTGTTAACAAAATGTGCAAAACAATGCTTGAAAAGGTTTTGGAAATCAAATGCTTCACTTACACTACATTTTCTTATTGAATTTGGAAATCATGTAACTCTTTAACGGATCTTTATTATTTTGCCTATTATAATTTCTTGGTACTATAATTCAATAGTAATAATAAATGGCTGGTTTAATTAACAATATTGATTTATTTTTTTTTATTTATCAGTAAGCAATTCTTTCGAGCGAGTGATTTTAATGCATCGTACTAACATCTTATCACATCGCTAACGAAAGGAAATGAAAAAATTTCGAAGTAGTTGATGAGTCAGCCCAAGTGCATTACACACACAGACACATACAAGCAGTTCAAAGAACTCGTTAAGTTTGCATTACATGCAACAATAATAACAATATTTCGCTTTAAAAAAAAAATATTCAAGAGGTTGCGGGCTTTCTTTTTTTTTAAAAAAAAGATCAGATGCTACGTTACGGGACATCGCGCTTAATGACTTTAGAGATAAGTTTACTTTTGTTTTTATTTTGCCTTCAACAAAACTGACACGGCATTTAAAGATAAATTAAAGCGAACCAGTTCCTGTCATCCCTCTAAAATCGAGAATATTTAAGTAGACAACAGGTTGGTAGGTTAACATGTCGAGTGTGTATGGTCATTTGCTGGGTTAAATTCGTGTGCGATGAGTAGACGGACCGTCGAAGGGATCGGTCGGCCCATCGGTCCGTCAGCTGTTTTTCCGGCCCAATGTAAACAAGCTTAGACTAAAACAAAGGAAGCGAAGTGACACCCGTCTGACCGATTATTGCTCTCCGACCTCGTTTTAATGAACTCTCCGCTAAAGATAAAAAGTAGCAACGCTCAGAGAAACTATTATTGTGTTTAAAAAACTTTTTCCTCTTTTCTATTAGTATAATAAATCGGTATGCGCAGCACTAGTTTTCACTTGTCTTACGAGGGCTCTCTCTCTTACTCACGCCATTTTGGAGACGGTTGACAAAGAGCGGGTAAGCGACGAGCAGCAAAATTTGATTTTACGCCAACAATGCACTTAATCTAGTTTTAATAGCCCTTTGGCCGGGTGAAAGCATGAAAGAGTGATCTGAATTTAAATCCGTGGGATCTACTTACGTAAAATGTCGAAATAATCGTCGAGATTCGGAAGACATGTGCGCATCGTCCAGCCGTCACCCCGCCATGTTTGTTACTCGCAACCTCGTTTCCAGTTTCGCATAAATAAGCATCGCATCGATAGGGAGGAAAGCGACGACGCAGGCAGCAGCAAACAGCGACCGACGGGTGAGTGTGAGCGCGCAACAAGTCCACTGCCACTCCTCCAACGTCGTCTAGCTAGCCTTACGAACGCCATGATTCATATTCTGAGAAGTTGGTTTGTGCCAGTGAGTGTTTC
The DNA here is from genome assembly GCA_023313115.1 of Rhysida immarginata. Taxonomy (NCBI): domain Eukaryota; kingdom Metazoa; phylum Arthropoda; class Chilopoda; order Scolopendromorpha; family Scolopendridae; genus Rhysida; species Rhysida immarginata. The sequence continues at coordinate 674,428 of JAHWFO010017072.1, forward strand.
CGAAGGAGCCTTTTTAACCACAGCTAACCGCCGCAGTCGAGCACACGTAGAGAAGGCGAACGCTCTAGCTGCGCTGGCTGGATTGCTCCCTCCGTGGCAGCGGCGGCGGCGGCGGTGGCGTCGGCACTCGCTACAATGAACCGCGCTAACCTTGACATTCGCGCACTGGAAAGAGTGGCCGACCGATTTCGTTCGCTCCGCTTCTGTTGGCTTAGCATCATCTAAGGAAAAAATTTAGACGAGACTTTAAAGCGTTCCTTTTCACGAGTAAACACTGATGCGTTTTTTTTTCTTTTTTTTTTAATAAATCGACAAGTAAAAAAACGTTAAACATTTTAGTTTACGTAACACAGCATTCGTCTTGTTCTCGATTCTATGAGAAAAACGGAGCGCTAGTCTTTTCACGATGTTAAGATGAAATTGTTCACAAAAACAGCGTAAATAAAAAATTTGGGCTAGAAAAGTAACCTACAGAAATTTAGAAATACAATTGGAGGGTTTAAACCGATTTCACGAAATTCGCCCAGTTTTATATTTATAAAAATTCCCAAACATGTTGATGCTAATTTTAAGGGGTCCATGTTTAAATCAATTATTACGTATTCTGAATTAAAATTATTTTCAAAAAGAAATGACTAAATTTCTTAGTCTTAAATTTAAAAAAAAAAAATAAATAAATAAATAAAAATTTCCAAATCAACAGGAGTTCCATAATTTCTTATT